>SNQJ01S0016900.1:44360-65902 GCA_010110895.2 Picea sitchensis
ATTAGTTTCTAAGTTTAATTCCTGGATAATGAGTTGAAGTTGACAGGAAAAGACTCATCACAGGAGGGCCTTAATGTATCCCACATCAATGACATGAAACAAGTAACAATATTTGATGTAGATCAGAGTAACAAGTGATTCAGGACTGACTCAAGGATGGTCGATGCAATAGAAGGCTTTAAGACTGCAGAAATGGCTGATGCAATAGAAGGCTTTTCGGGTTGAACATCTTTTTGAACATATTGACAACACGACAACTGTCTTGGAAATACTAACTCAACAACAAGGATCACAGACCAATTTGTAATCTTATAGGAGTATGATCAATAGACAAGTAGATTTTCCAACCTAGACACAAGGCGAGTGAAAGGGTGTCATGTTCAAAAGTGACTCTTCCACAGAATACAAGTTTAGATACATTTCTTTCCAATTTTTTCCCCACCATTTTTGGCAAGTACCTCTTTATTTTTACGCAAGCTTGACGAGGATAACATATGCTTGTTAATTTAAGATCATCCTTCAGACGAGTCCCTCGGAGTATGTTTAACGAACCCTAAGAAGGAGTGGTTTGGTCCCATTGCGGGTCTTTCAATGTTTGTTTAATGAGTCCAGAGATAGAAAACTCAAAGGTTTTTCAAGATTATACAGTTTGGAAAAACACTTAAAAGAGAACTCTCTCAGTTCCTTTTTCATAAAATAGTCTGAATGAGACCAAAAAAGAGATAAATTATCACTCACCAGATGCTTACTTCAAATACGTTATCGAGCATGAAAATAGCAAGGTCGTTCGACGATCTTTTCATGTTTAGAGAGTCTAAAAAGAGCTTAAAGAGGACTCCAGGGGGGTTCCTTTTTCGTATAACCTTTTTGAGCCCAAAAAAGTGATAAAAGTATGCTCAATCGTGTTCTTATGTATTTACGAGCACAAGAACGGACAAAGACCATGCTCGGGATTGTTTTCATTTTTACGCAAGCTTTAAAACAAAAGAAAACTATGCTTGGGATAGATTTTAATTTTTACACAAGATTAAAAACTAAACAAAACTATGCTTGGACCTGGTTTCATTTTTACACAAGCTTGAACTAGAGGAAACTATGCTTGAGGTAGGTGGTTTCATTTTTACACAAGCTTGAACCATAGAAAACTACGCTTGCAACTTCCGAATGCATGGTTGGTACTTAGCCCCTAGCTTAAGAAGCTAGTGGCTCACACTTCAGCATGAAGTCCNCCAGCTTAAGAAACTAGTGGCTCTAACTTCAGCATGCAGTCCAGAGGCTGAGGCAAATGCCCCCCAAGCTTCATTTCATCCAACTGCAAAGGAGAATGAAATGAAGCTTCAAATACCAGATGAAGGACTTGACTCAAATAGAGAGGGGGGGAAACTATTTGATTTTTTAATGAGCTTGACATAGAAAAATGCAACTTCTTTTCTCAGGAAAAGTTCTTCTCCCTTCTCTCTTTAGGAACTCAGGTCACTGACCCCTCTGAAGGCAATAGATAGGTTTACATCATTAACAGTCACAGGGATGAAAAAAATAATGTGTAACAGGGACGTTAAGGGTTATTATGACATCTTAGACATCGATGTGTCATGTGCCATAACACATCTACTCTTGCAAAGGTGCCACGTCTGAATTTATACCTAACCGTGCTAACCCCACTCAACTCGTATCACATATCTACATTGAATAGGTTTGTAATTTGTGTTAATGGCGGTCATAGCTATCCTTAAATGCATTTACCACTTGCTATGTATTTTTTTTAAATCGGTCTATCTCGTACTAGGTGTTTGGGTAGCCGCACCCAATGCAAACTCGCCATATCAGTTTATTCACATGGATAATGTACCATGAATTCTTTTCACGCAATTACTCCTCGTTTTGCAATAGGTTCGAGGATATTCTACTCATTGTTTCCTTTGGTTTTGCGAAAAAACACTCATCTGCTCTATGTGTGTTTTTCTTTCTATACAGTCCCTTTTGGATTCACTCTTTATGTCTAGCAGCTTGGAGATAAGACTTTTGGCCCTAGTAAACCATCTTGGAAAGGAAACTAGTCATGTCCTCTCTATGCAAGGTAATACCCAAATCTTTCTTTCTTATGTTTTCTAAACTCTCATGGGTAAAACTAGTTTGGAACGGTTGGTGTTTAGCAAAGCTTGGTATCTCGCCTTCGTGGGCATTCTTCCTAGTTTCTTCCCTCACCCAAAAGCTTCAATGTCCCTTTTTCATTTACTTGCCTTAGTGTGGAACGTTGTTATCAGTCACATTCCCTCATGTAATAATATTTCTTTTAGCTGTGGGGAGTCCCGAAATATATGCGCTACATTTAGAGCATTAACCCTGAAATCCTCTTAACTCAGTCTAGCAATGTTTTAAATATTCGGGTGTGTCTTTACAAAGTTACCCTATGGAAGCCTAAAATGTAATTTAAAGGGATCATTAACTGTATTACCTCACTGAAGACAAGATGCCGGTCTTTTTTTAAGCTCTCAGCTGAAATTAATATACGGATCCACTTTTTATTCACAATTTTTTTTTTATCTTTTAATAGAAAATATACATAATAATAATAGAAATAAATTATGTTGTTATTCTAATTTATAATTGATTTTGATTGTTAAAACAATAAACTTAATACGTAGTAACTCACATATAATATTTTCTTTTGTCGACTATGAAATATTGTCAACCTACTAATATAATAAAATATAGTACTCAGTGTAGACAATATTATTTACTATGTCTAGAATTAAAATTGCCATAATAGTAAGAAAAACATTGGTATTATGTCATTAAATAGCTTCTATATAGGTCACTTTAAAATTGTGCCAACCTTCTACTAGTATATTAACTCAACATTAGTTAGTATATTAAATTATAATTAAATTGGTTAATAATAGTAAGAGACATAATATTATTAATGTCATTAAATAATACTAAACAACTTAGCTTTTAATACAAGTTATAAATAGTAGTAATAGAAATAATGTAAGGAATCCAAGTCTAAGAATTAAATTTGCTTATGCGAGTTTATCTAAATTTGATTTTATATAGTTTATCATGATAAATTTATCAAAATAATGGTGAATATATACAAAATGTAGTGAACCAAGCAACTTTTTAATTCCACAATTTGAAAAAACACAATCTTTCTAATTTAGTTCGAAATTCTAGATCTATTGTTTTTTATTTAGATCCATTCTTTTACTTAACACACAAGTTAAGATGTAGCTAAATCAAGATCCACTATTGTGATCTAGATCCATTTAACTTTCAATAGAAAAATATAATTAATGATAATGGGAATAAATTATAATGATACATGAGAGTTTATAATGATACCTTTATAACAAAAAAATGGTGAATATATACATTCAAAGTAGTGGATTAAATGATTTTCTAATTCCTTTTTTGAAAACACTCAATCTAGATAAAGTTCTAAAATTCTAGATCCATTGAATATTTCCAAATTTAATGAAATATGTGTTATTGATGAGGGGTTGGATATTTCGAGATCACTTATCAATGATTTATGGAGAACTAGAGAACCTAGCTGAGAGTCATTTTCCACTTCACTCGACATCATTGTGAGGTCCATTGCAAGTCCCCAAGGGAAATTAACTTCTATTTATGAATACAGAGCTAGAATGTTTGAGTTTTAGAGGACAGGATTAGATAGAAACCAAGTTAGAGACATGGGTATTTCAAAACAAGATCCGATGTTCATTTTTATTTATCCTCGATCCATACAGCAACCACTTGTCACCAAGAAATGAATTTATATTGATTGCTGCATCCACCCACAAATTCTTCAAAATTCATGGATATATGGTACATGGTATTTGATGCACCTGCCTCCAATAAAAAAGATGTTTCTTTATATTTTTTGAGAAAATTATGGGAATAATTTATTTCGAGTCACCATGCGAACTACTTTGACATTGGTGACTTCTATGGGGAGGGTCGAGGGTTTTCATAATACCATGGAAGACTTGGGTATGTTTCCCGAGGATGAGGATTTTCATAAGTTAAAATACATAATGGAGACCCTTATGTCACAAACTCCATATTTTTTTAATGTGGTGATATGGTTAGCTCAACGTCATGGTGGCTCACTCCATCATTTGTCGTGCATTGGCCATCGGTGGAGACCCCTACTAAAGCCACCCACATGGGTGTTTTGGGCCCATCTCCTTCTCAGGTCCCTCATGACCAACATTAGCACACTTCATAGTCTTTACATCCCTATTTTATATTTATTCTGTTCTATCTTAAGGGGTATTACTAGTTATTTCGGTCTTCATTTTTCAATAATTATTATTCTATATCCATCCTTGTTTCCCCTGTGGGGCACATTTTTTTTTTTCTTATTTAGATTACAGAAGACTGTCATGGTCTCTCTAGAAACTGAGTGAGTTCAAACCCTCATGTACATCCTGTTTATATTAATCTTTTCAATTTAATAAAATTTATATTATAAATTATAATGATGTAGATTAATATATTTACAATGTGGATATAATGGAGTAAGTTATTAAGTGGACAAACAAAACTTTTTTGGTATTTGTTTTGGAAAGATCCTCTCTTATCTATGGGGTTTTTCAAAATTTGGATGACCTAATTTGTATTTAAATGGGATAAAACTCCTAAGGATAAGGTTCCATGGTCAAACGTTCCATCAATCAAGTGGAACTTTAAATCCTGGAAAAATTTGTATTAGATGTGGGGAATGGTTTTAGGGCGTGTGTGCAAAGTTGGTGGACAAAAAAGTGGCAAGGGGTTCAACGGGAATGAACACTTACAAGAGTGTGTGCACGTACCTAGGAACAAACAAATGTTCCTGATGTTAGAGGTTCAGAAAATCTTGAAATTCCAGTGGGTGTGCCACATAGGAATGTTGGTAGGAATGTGTGTGGTTCTAAGAACATGTATGCGTTACTTTGTGCCCATTTTTTAAGGGAATGAAGATGCGTTTTGTGCCCATTTGCACACCACGGCTCACAATTTTCTTTGTTTTAGCAAGTAAGGAGAAGGAGTAAATAAGGAGAAAATCCCAAGATCTTGCAACTATTTCCAACTCTACCCATGTATTCTTGATTTTTTTTTCATTTCCTTTGTTATATGTTTCTCCTCTTGTGGATTTTTCAAAATACAAAACAATTAGCCATGCGTTATGGATGTAAATTCCAATGGCATTGAAAACGTATTAGCAAGGTTCAATACAAATGTGTGGTTCAATAACAATCTTTTAGAGAACACAATAAATGTTGATGAATCTAATTAATACATATAATTAATACTTGTATGTAAATATATTAACAATTCGCTAATCTTTTTTAGTTTTTTTTCAAGTTCACTTTAAATATATCACATATTTTTTCTTTGTTTTACAGAAAATTATGTTAATGTTTTGTTGGGATAAAATGAAATTGTTGTTTTTAATACCTTTGTGATAACTGCACTTATTAATTTGTCTTATAAAATTGCAACAATTATTATAAAAATGGAACCTAGGGACAATGAAAATCTCCCACAAGAAAACCAAGGTGAGGAAAACCACAACCCTTCACAACCACCAAACAAAAACATACATATTGATGAGCGGTTGGCTAAATTGAGATCACTTGTCAATGATTTAAGTTGAATGATCCAGGTGGATATTGGTGGCCACCCTCCTATTCCACTTGGATCCACACCATTGCTTCTTTCATTTTTTCATTTTCCTTAATTGTAGCACAATTTATTATATTTAGCAGTTTCTTGGGTCTTGAACTTCCAGAGCCATTTGAGGTAGTAAACAATGTTTTTTTGGCATCAAACCTCCAACGAATATCTGTTTGTTCAATATTCAATATTCATTTTCAGCAGTGTAGTCCTCAGATAAATCTTTCTAATGATGTATCATGTGCATCAAACGAAGATAGTATACCAAAGTTATGACCCCAGAAAATTGATGTACCAATATACCCCGACGGGGCCCGCATTCTGGCGTTTCATCTCCTAGGGTTAGGTTTTTGGATGTTTAGGGTTTTCCATTGTTTCTCAATAATATATAGGCCTTCGAACCTCATTGTAAAACAAATTTCAGAGGCTAGTATCCACCACATCTCTTCTCAGAGATAAGCTACCAACGCCCTAGCTATTTTATTTCCATTCTGTCTGTAAGCATATTTCAGTAATTTGTTGTTAATTAAATGATGTTTTATTTCCATTGCATCTCTATGTTTATGTGTATTTTTTTATTTCATTGTGTTCCTTCATAAATCCAAATCAGTGGTATCTAACCAGTCTTCTCTTTTTCGATCCTTCTTTGCATGTCTCCAATGAGGTCGAGGTATAAGGAGTTAGGGATCGATCTAGTTGACCCGTTGCAAGATCAACCTCGCAAACCCCGACGACCGCCCATGGGGGAAGAAAATAAATATGAGGGATCATTAGATCCTATCAAATTATTGCTCGAGGAGGCCCTCGAGAAACAAAGGAATGCGATGATGGACAACTTCGCCAAGATCCTTCAACGACTATCCACTGGTAGCGCATCTACATCCAACAACCACTCTGGAGGTGCCACTCTTTTTAAGGTGCAAGTAAACTTTGACATTCCCATATTTGAAGGCCAAATAGATGCAGATGTTGTAGATATATGGTTGAATCTGTTAAAAGGATATTTCTTGGTTCATGACTTTTCCGACCAGAAAGGAATACTTTTGCACTCCTTAAAGTTGCCCCCCATGTCAAGGATTGGTGGGAAACCCACTCGGAGCAACAGAGAGAGGAGGAACCCTCTCTGTTCTCATTCGCACCCACATGGAATTATTTCTGAGACACCATCAAGGAACAATATTATCCCGTGGGGAGCTATGAGGACAAATACATACAATGGACTATGCTGCAGCAACAAAGGGACCAAGATGTGCATGAGATGGGTATCAAAGATTCGGAGACAATTTTTGTGTTAAAGTACCATAGTTGTATTCCTAGATACATTTAGGAGGAAATGGAGTTCCTCAACATCTCCTCTCTTGGTGCAGCATACCAGTATCCTGCCAAGATTGAGAAGAAGTTCAAAAAGAATAAGTGAGACTTTGTGTTTGTGAATCAGAAGCAAGGGAAAGGTACCCCCAAACCACCGAACAAAGGACCAAGACAAGGTGAGGCAGCCCGGGACAACCCACCAAAGCCGCAAGCAAAGAACAACACCACAAAGACAAAAAAGGACACAGGGAAGTGGTGTGAGTTCCATAAGAGCTCCACTCACAACACAAGTGAGTGTCGGGCCAAGCAGTCACTGGTAGCTGAGTTGAAGGATTATGAATCGGATGTAGGCTCTGACTCTTAATCAGAGCCCGACAAGGGGAATGATAGGGGGAAGATTATTATCGATGTGGATCCCAACGCCACTGTCTCTAGCACGAAGATCCAGAGGAAGGAACCAGAAGAACCAGAGGAGGAAGAGTGTCTATTCCATTCCCAGATGTGGGTAAAGGGTTCCTCGTTGTAGTTCATTGCCGACAAAGGGAGCCAAAATAACCTCATCTCAATAGAGGTTATGAAACAAATTATCTTTCTGACCACAAAACAAACACAACCATACACCATCGGGTGGCTGGACCAAGGGTGAGACATTCGTGTCATCCAGCAATTTCGCCTTCCTTATAGCATCAAGCCCTTCAAGGATGAGATATTATGTGACATTTCTCCTCTTAATGTTTCTGATGTATTATTAGGCCAACCATATTTGTGGAAGCAACATGTTGTGTATGATTCTAGGCCTCTTGTTGTTATTATTACTTTGGGAAATAAGTTGTACAGGATACCGGAAATAGAACCACCTACAACCATCTCTTTGGTTACTGTAAAAGAATGCAGTAAGCTCATTGCCAAAACTAGGAAAAAAAAAATCTTGATGATTTTCTCTAAGGGAAAGAAGAATACTATGTCCATGACCTCCAGATAGGTCCTCTCTGCATGACAACAACATATGGATAAGGTCATGGAGGAGTACAAGGACATCTTCACCTCCCCCGCAAGGGTGCCTCTACACTGCCAGGGCAAGCACCTCATCGATCTGACCCTAGGTGCAACACTACCCAATGGACCAATCTATCGACGCTCTGCTCTGGAGAATGACAAAATGAAGAGGCAAATTTAGGAGTTGTTGCAGAAAGGTCACATCCAATCGAGTTCATCTCCTTGTGGGAGCCCGATCATGCTGGTGCAGAAGAAGGATGGGACTTGAAAACTTTGCATTGACTATCGAGCGCTGAACAAGATCATTGTCCAGAATAGGTACCCGATCCCACAAATTGATGATCTTCTAGACCAACTCAAGGGTGAAAAATATTTTAGCTAGATCGACTTGAAGTTTGGGTATCACCAGGTACCAATCGAACCCTCTCAGATGTGGAAGACTGCCTTCAAATCAGGAGGCCTTTTTCGAATGGTTGGTCATGCCTTTTCGGGTTGTGAATGCCCCTACAACTTCATGAGGATAGCTAATGAAAGACATAATGTGACCATTCACCAATGAGGATAATGAAAGACATAATGTGACCATTCACCAACTCATTCATAGTGGTGTACTCGGATGACATTTTTATCTTCATCCATACTCGGGAGGAGCAACTCCACCACATTCGACAGTTCCTCCAAACACTGTGGCAACACAATTTGTGTGACAATTTGGAGAAGTGCACTTTTGGCATGACCTAGGTTTAGTATCTGGGATACATTATTGATGAGTTAGGGGTGCATGTGGATCCATCCAATATCCAATTAATTCGGTATTGGCAAACCCCAACCACCCTAACATAGCTCTGTAGATTTTTGGGTCTTGCCAATTTCTACTGCAGGTTCGTGTTGGGATTCTCTCATATCACAGCTTGGCCCTTGATTTAAGTCACCAAGAGAGGAGTGAAAGAAAAATTCTTTTGGTTTGAATCTCAACATAAGGAATTCGAAGGGTTGAAACATCACCTTTGCTCTCCACTAGTGCTCACATTACTATACTTCCAACAACCATTTGAGATCGAGACAGATGCCTCCGACTATGCTATTGGTGTAGTCCTTAATCAACAGGGGCATCTAGTGGCATATCAAAGTTAGGCACTTTCTGAGACAGTTCAAAAGTTTCCCACTTATGACAAAGAGATGTATTCCATTATGCAGGCTTGCCGACAATGGAAGCATTACATTTTGGGAAAGGAAATAGTCATCCACACAGACCACCGACCCTTGTAGTTCATACAGACACAAGGGAAGTTGCAGAATGATCGCCATCAAAAGTGGTCCACATACATGCAACAGTTTCATCTCAAAATTAAGTACAAGAAAGGAAGCACCAATAATGTTGCAGATTGCCTCAGCCGACCACCTATCATGGCTCTAAACATGGTGCTCAACTCTTGTGGGAATGAGACTTCTGATTGACTGCTTATCTACAAAAGGGATCCAGAATTTCGCCACACATACAATATGCTCTTGGAGAGTAAGAAAGTTCCTAATTTTCACCTCCAGGATGCCCTACTATGTCACCTGGGACACCTTTGTGTTCCTTCAAGCGAGCATGCCAAGATGATTTGGGAGGCACACTACAACCAGTTCATTAGGAATTTTCAGGGTCGAGAAAACCGTGGTAGTACTGCAAAAGTATTTCTATTGGTCGAACCTTCGACAGGATGTCAGGAAGTACATCAAGTCCCGCACTACTTGTGTCATTTCCAAACTGACCATCAATAAGCAATGCTTCTATACTCCGTTTCCTACCCCTAGTCGACCTTGGGAATCCATCTCCATGGATTACATGTTGGGTGTTCCTTCTACTAAGCATGGCATTGAATGTGTTTTTGTGGTCATTGAAAATTTCACAAAGATGTCCATTATGATGGCCTGTAAGAAGAATATCACAGGAGAATCCACTATAAAACTCTTCTTTGAATGAGTGTGGGTACACTTTTGGATCCCGCAGTATATCATATCAGATCGAGACAACATTTTCCTCAATACATTTTGGTCCAGCTTATGGTCCATGTTGGAAAAGAAGCTCACCAAATCCACAATTTTCCATTCGCAAACTGATGGCTAGATAGAGGTCGTGAATGGGATGATCGTACACATTCAGCGCATGTACAACTCAAAGAATCCACACACATTGGATGAGAGACTCGCCTATGTACAACACAACTACAACTGGCCTATCCATAGCTCAACCAGCCACAACACCTTTCATATGGGCTTGGGATTCCAACCACTATGTCCCATTGACGTAGCCATGCCATTTGCAACTACTCAAGTAGATTCATTCCATGTCGAGTCTGAGGCTGACAAATAAAACAACTTCATTGAGCACATTCAACACATTCTCCAATAGGTTCATCACATGTTGGATAGAGCCAATGCTAAGTAGATGTAGTGACATGATCAACTTCTGGTGCCACACAATTTCTAGGTGGGAGAAAAAGTGTGGCTACATTTGCAAAAGGAGCGCATCGTTTGACCCTACCACAAGATTTTCCCGCTCGGATATGGGCCATACACCATCACCAAGGTTGTAGGGAATAATTCCTTTGAGCTTAGTATTACACCATTCCTTGGTTTTCACCAAGTGTTCAATGTGGACTGACTTTGGCCCTACTTTCCACCTCTATTGGACACCTCTGGCATGGAAAAACAAATCACGAGTTAAACCCAGATTCCATGGAACAAGCCACAAATAATCATATTATCGACACATAGATCAAGAATGTCTACCAGTAGAGGATCTAGCTATATTGAGTTGTCAAAGCAGGCCAATTCCTTCACTAGGGAAAGTGGCTCACCAGGGACCAAGTTCAGCAGAAGTTTCCTCATCTCATGGAGGAACTCAACGTAATGGGGACCATTGCTTCCTAAAGGAGGAGGAATGATCCAAGTGGATATTTGTGGCCACCCGCCTATTCCACTTGGACCCACACCATTGTTTCTTTCATTTTTTCAAGTCCTGAACTTCCGGAGCCGTTTTGAGGTCCTAAACAACATTTTTTGGCATCAAACCTCCGACGAATATGGGTCTGTTTTGGCCTTGCTATTTTCTTTCAACAGTGTAGTCCTTAGATATATATTTATAGTGATGTATCATGTGCGTCAAAGAAATATATTATGCCAAAGTTACAACCCCAAGAAATTGATGTACCAATTTACCCTGACAGGGTCCATATTCTGGTGTTTCATCTCCTAGGGTTAGGTTTTTGGATGTTTAGGGTTTTCAATTCTTTATCAATAATATATAGGCCTTTGACACTCATTGTAACATAGATTTAGGAGGCCAATTTCCACCACATCCCTTCTGAGATATAAGCTACCAACGCCCTAGATATTTTATTTCCATTCTGTCTGTAAGCATATTTCAGCCATTTGTTGTTAATGAAATGAAGTTTTATTTACACTGCATCTATGCTTTTATGTGTATTTTGGTATTTCATTGTGTTCTTGCATAAATATGGATTGGTGGTATCATACCATTCTTCTCTTTCTCGATCCTTCTTTGCAGGCCCCCGACGAGGTCAGAGTATAAGGAGTTAGGGCTCGATCTGGTTGAACCGTTGCAAGATTAGCCTCACAAACCCCGACGTTCGCCCATGGGAGAAGAAAAGAAAGATGAGGGAGTAGGAGATTCTATCAAATTATTGCTCGAGGAGGCCCTCAAGAAACAAAGGAACGTGATGATGGACAACTTTGCTAAGATCCTTCAATGACTACCCACTCGAAGCGCATCTACATCCAGCAGCCACTCTGGAGGCACCACTCCTATTATGGTGCATGTAAACTTTGACATTCCCATATTTGAGGGCCAAATAGATGAATATGTCATAGATAGATGGTTGAATCTATTATGGGATATTTCTTGGTTCATGACTTTTACGACAGAGAAAGAATTATTTTTGCACTCCTTAAACCGGCCCCCCATGTCAAGGACTAGTGGGAAACCTACTGGGAGAAATAGAGAAAGGGGGAACCCTCTCTGTTCTCTGTCACACCCACTTGGAATTATTTCCCATATACCATCAAGGAACAAGATTATCCCGTGGGGAGTTATGAGGACAAATACATATAATGGTCTATGTTGCGGTAGCAAAGGGACCAAGATGTGCATGAGCTGACGAATTTGTTTCATACCCTACAAAAAAAGTTGGGTATCAAAGATTTGAAGAAACATTTGGTGTTAAAGTACTGCAGTTGTGTTCATATATACATTCAATAGGAAATTGAGTTCCTCGACATCTCCTCTCTTGGTGTCGCATACTGGTGTGCTACCAAGATTGAAAAAAAATTCAAACAAAAGAAGTGAGACTTTGGGTCTACGACTCAGAAGCAAGGGAAAGGTACCCCCAAATCGCTGAACAAAGAACCAAGCCAAGGTAGGGTGGCCCAATACAACCTGCCAAATCCAGAAGAAAATAATAACACCACAAATCCAAAAAAGGACATGGGGAAGTGGTGTGAGTTCCATCATAGCTCCACTCACAAAACAAGTGAGTGTCGGGCCAAGCGGTCACTAGCAACTGAGTTGAAGTCTTCTTAATCAGATGAAGGATTCAACTCTGAATCAAAACCCGACAAGGGGAATGAAAGGGGGAAGCATATTATCGATGCGGATCCCAACGCCATTGTTTCCACCATGAATATTTAGAAGAAGGAACCAAAAGATCTAGAGGAGGCGGAAAGCCTCTTCCATTCTAGGATGTGGGTAAATGGTTCCTCATTGCAGTTCATTGTCGACAATGGGAGCCAGAAGAAACTCAACTCGATAGAGGTCATGAAATATCTAAGCTTTTCGACCACAACACACCCACAACCATACACCATCGGGTGGTTAGACAAAGGAGGATACCTCCGCGTCAGCCAACAATGTCACCTTCCCTAGAGCATCAAACCCTCCACGGATGAGGTATTATGTGATATTGCTCCTCTTGATGTTTATGATGTATTATTAGGCCAACCATACTTGTGGAATCGACATTCTATGTATGAGTCTAAGTCTCATGTTGCTATTATTACTTTGGGCAATACATTGTACAGGATACCAGAAATAGCACTGCCTAGAACCATCTCTTTGGTTACTGTAAAACAATCTAGTAAGGTCATTAACAAAACCAGGAAATTTGTTTTCCTGAGGATTCACCCTTAAGGAAAGAAGAAGACTGTGGCCATGACCTCTAGACAGGTCACCTATGCATGACAACAACGAATGGACAATGTCGTGGAGGAGTGCGAGGACATATTCACCTCCCCCGTAGGGGTGCCTATACACTGTCAGGTCAAGCACCCCATTGATCTGACCCCAGGTGCAATGCTTCCCAATGGACAATTCTATTGATGCTCTATTTGGACAATGATGAAATCAAGAGGCAGATTCAGGAGCTATTGTAGAAAGGTCACATCTGGCCATGTTTATCGCCCTGTGGGAGCTCGATCGTGTTGGTGCAGAAGAAGGATGGGACTTAGAGACTCTGCATTGACTATCGGGTGTTGAACAAGATAACTGTCTAGAATAGGTACCTGATCCCACAGATTGATGAGTCACTTCTGAACCAACTCAAAGGGGCAAAATATTTCATCAAGATCGACTTGAATTCTAGGTATCACCAGGTACCAATCAAACCCTCTGATGTGTGGAAGAGTGACTTCAAATCCAGGGAGGGGCTTTTCAAATGGCTAGTCATGCCTTTCGAGTCGATGAATTCCCCTACAACCTTCATGAGGTTAACCAATGACATCTTGTGACCATTCAACAACTCATTTGTAGTGGTGTACTTGTATGACATTATGATCTTCAGACAAACTTTGGAAGAGCACCTCCACCACATCCGGCAGGTTATCCAAACACTGCGGCAACACAAGTTGTGTGCCAATTTGGAGAAGTGCACTTTTGGGATGACCCAGGTTCAGTATTTGGGATACATTATTGATGAGTGGGGGGTGCATGTGGTTCCATCCAAGATCCAAGTCATTTGGGATTGGCGATTTGTAACCACCCTAACAGAGCTCCATAAATTTTTGGGCCTTTCCAATTTCTACAGCAGGTTCGTGTTGGGATTCTCTCATATCACTTGGCCCTTGAGTCAAGTCACTAAGTGAGGAGACAAATAAAAATTATTTTGGTTTTAATCTCAACATAATGCCTTAGAAGAGTTGAAAAATAGCCTCTGCTCCGAACCAATGTTCACATTACTAGACTTGCAACAACCATTTGAGTTCGAGACAAATGCCTTCGACTATGCTATTGGGGCAATCCTTACTCAACAAGGGAATCCTGTGGCATATCATAGTGATACACTTTCCGATACAGTTCAGAAGTATCCCACTTATGACAAAGAGATGTATTCCATTGCGTAGGCTTGCTAACAATGGAAGCATTAGATTTTGGGAGAGGAAATGGTCATCCACATAGACCACCGACCCTTACAGTTCATATAGACACAAGGGAAGTTGCAGAATGATATCCATAAGATCCTATCAAATTATTGCTCGAGGAGGCCCTCGAGAAACAAAGAAACGCGATGATGGACAAATTTCCAATATCCTTCAATGACTTCCCACTGGTAGCGCATCTCCATCCAACAGCCACTCTAGAGGCACCACTCCTTTTAAGGTGAAATTAAAATTTGACATTGCCATATTTGAGGGCCAAATAGATGCAGATGTCATAGATAGATTGTTGAATATGTTAGAAGGATATTTCGCGGTTCATGACTTTTCTGACCGAGAAAGGATTATTTTTGTAATCCTTAAAGTCGCCCCCCATGTCAAGGACTAGTGGGAAACCTACTGGGAGAAATAGAGCGAGGGGGAACCCTCTCTGTTCTCAGTCGCACCGAATTGGAATTCTTTCCAAGATGCCATCAAGGAACAATATTATCCTGTGGTGAGTAAGAGGACAAATACATACAATGGACTATGCTGCGGCAACAAAGGGACCAAGATGTGCATGAGTTGACGAATCTATTTCATACCATATGCACAAAGTTGTGTATCAAATATTTGAAGAAACTTTTGGTGTTAAAGTACCTCATTTGTCTACATAGATACATTTAGGAGGAAATAGAATTTCTCGACATCTCCTCTCTTGGTTTAGCATACCAGTATGCTACGAAGATTGAGAAGAAGTTCAAATAGAAGAAGTGAGACTTTGGGTCTGCGAATTAGAAGCAAGGGAAAGGTACCCCAAAACCGTCAAACAAAGGACCAAGCCAAGGTGGGGCAGCCTAGGACAAATTTCCAAAGCTGCAAGAAAATAACAACACCACGAATCTTAAAAAGGACATGGGGAAGTGGTGTGAGTTCCATAAGAGCTCCACTCTGAAAATAAGTGAGTGTCGGGCCAAGCAGTCACTGGTAGCTGAGTTGAAGGCTTCTGAATTGAATGCAGGCTCCAACTCTAAATCAAAACCCGAGAAGGGGAATGACAGTGGAAGCATATTATCGATGCAGTTCCCAATGCCACCATTGCCACCATGAAGATCCAGAAGAAGGAACCAGAAGATCCAGAGGAGGCAAAGTGCCTCTTCCATTTCCAGATGTGGGTAAAGGGTTCCCCATTGCAGATCATTATTGACAAAGAGCGATAGAGGAACCTCATCTTAGTAGAGGTCATGGAACAACTGGGCTTTCTGACCACATCACACCCACAACCATACACCATCGACTGGCTGCACCAACGACAAGATCTCCGCATCAGCCAACAATGTTGTCTTCCCTACAACATCAATCCCTTCACGGATGAGGTATTATGTGACATTTATCCTCTTGATGTTTTTGATGTATTATTAGGCTAGACATACTTGTGGAAGCGACATGTTGTGTATGAGTCCAGGCCTCGTGCTGTTATTATTACTTTGGGAAATGTGTTTTACAGGATAATGGACATAGCACCAGCTACAACCATCTCCTCATAGGGCCCCTCTGAATGACAACAACAGATGGATAAGGTCATGGAGGAGTACAAGGACATCTTCACCTCCTCTGAAGGGGTGCCTCTACACTTCCAAGTCAAGCACACCATCGATCTGACCCCAGGTGCACCGCTGCCTAATGGACCAATATATCGCTGCTCTATTCTGGAGAATGATGAAATCAAGAGGAAGATTAAGGAGTTTTTGTAGAAAGGTCACATCCATACGAGTTCATCGCCCTGTGGGAGCTCGATCGTGTTGGTAAATAAGAAGGATGGGACTTGGATAATCTTCACTGACTATCGGGCACTGAACAAGATCATTGTCTAGAATAGGTACCCGATCCCACATATTGATGACCTTCTGGACCAAATCAAGTGGGGAAATATTTCAGCAATATCGACTTGAAGTTTAGGTATCATCAGGTACCAATCGAATCCTCTGATGTGTGAAATATTGGTTTAAAATCCAAGGAGGGCCTTTTCAAATGGTTGGTTAGGCCTTTCAGGTTAAGGAATGCCCTTACAACCTTCATGAGGCTAATGGACAACATCTTACTTCCATTCGCCAACTCATTTCTAGTGGTGTACTTCGATGAAATTCTGATCTTCAGCCAAACTTGGGAAGAGCACCTCCACAAGATCCGAAAGGTCCTCCAAACACTGTGACAACAAAAGTTGTGTGCCAATTTGTAGAAGTGCACTTTTGGCATGACCCGGGTTTAGTATATGGGATACATTATTGATGAGTGGGGAGTGCATGTGGATCCAACCAATATCCAATTCATTTGGGATTGGCCATCCCCAACCACCCTAACAGATCTCCGTAGATTTTTGGGTCTTGCCAATTTCTACTGCAGGTTCATGTTGGGATTCTCTCATATCACTTGGCCCTTGAGTCAAGTCACCAAGGGAGGAGCGAAAGAAAAATTCTTTTGGTCTAAATCTCAACATAAGGAATTCGAAGAGTTGAAACATCGCCTCTTCTCTGCACCAGTGCTCACATTACTAGACTTTGAAAAACCATTAGAGATCCAGATAGATGCCTCTGAATATGCTATTGGAGCAGTCCTTACTCAACAGGGGCATCCAGTGGCATATCACAGTGAGACACTTTCCAACACAGTCCAGAAGTATCCCACTTATGAAAAAGAGATGTATTTGTTGTGTAGGCTTGCTGACAATGGAAGAATTACATTTTTGGAAAGGAAATGGTCATCCACACAGACCACTGACCCTTGTAGTTCATACAGACACAAGGCAAGTTGCATAACTATCTCCATCAGAAGTGGTCCGCATAACTACAAAAGTTTCATTTGAACATTAAGTACAAGAAACGAAGCACCAATAATGTTGCAGACTGCCTCAGTCGACCACCTATCATGGCGCTAACCACGGTGCTCAACTCTTGTGGGCATGAGACTTCCGATTGATCTCTTGTCTACAAAAGTGATCCAGAATTCAGCCACACATACAATACGCTCTTGGAGGGTAAGCATGTTCCTAATTTTCACCTCCAGGATGCCTTGCAATGTCACTTGGGACACCTTTGTGTTCCTTCAAGCGAGTGTGCCAAGATGATTTGGGAGGTGCACTACAGCTGGGACACTGGGAATTTTGGGGTCTATAAAACCGTGGTAGTACTGCAAAAGTATTTCTATTGGTCGAACCTTCAACAAGATGTTGGGAATTACACCAAGTCCTACATTGCTTGTGCCATTTCCAAACAGACCATCAAGAAGAAAGGCCTCTATACTCCACTGCCTACCCCTAGTCGACCTTGGGAATGCATCTCCATGGATTACATGTCGGGCCTTCCTTATACTAAGAATGGAAATGGCTATGTTTTTGTGGTCGTCAACAGATTCTTGAAGATGTCCATTATGATGGCCTGGAAGAAGAATATCACAACAGAAGCCACTGTCAAACTCTTCTTTGAATGAGTGTGGGTACACTTTGGGATCCCACAGTCTATCATCTCATATCAGGCCAACAAGTTTGCCAGTACATTTTGGTCCAGCCTCTGGTGAATGCTGGACATGAAGCTCATAAAGTCGACAACTTTCCATTCGCAAATTGATGGCTAGACAGAGGTTGTCAACCGAATGATCGTACACATTCTGCACATGTACAACTCAAATAATCCATGCACATGGGATGAGATCCTCCCCATCTATAACTCAGCTCTCCATAGAAAAACCATCCACAACCCCTTTTAGGTGGGTTTGGGATTCCACCCACTATGTCCCATTGATGTAGCCATGCCATTTGCGACTACTTAGGTACATTCAGCCCATGTCCACTTTGAGGTTGACAAGGAGAACAAATTCATTGAGCACATTCAACACATTTTCCAATAGGTTCATGACATCTTGGACAAAGCCAATGCTAAGTACAAGCAATGACATGATCAACATCAGGTGCCACACAATTTCCAAGTGGGCGACAAAGTGTGGCTACATTTTCAAAAGGAGCGCCTCGCTGGACCTTATTGCAATATTCACCCTTTTCGATATAGGCCATACACCATCACCAAGGCTGTAGGGGACAATGCCTTTGAGCTTAGTATTCCATGATTCCTTGGTCTGCACCCAGTGCTCAATGTGGACCGCCTTCGACCCTACTTTCCACCTCTATTGGACACATCTAACATGGCAGAACAACTCACAACAACAGAGTTAAACCCAGATTTCATGGAATAAGCCACAACTGATCGAATTATATACACACACATCAATAACACCCATCAGTAGAGGATCCATCTATATTGAGTTTTCAAAGAATTCCAACTCCTTCACCAAGGCAAGTGGCTCACCAGGGACCAAGTTCAGCGGAAGTTTCCTCATCTCATGGAGGAACTCAAGCAATGGGGACCATTGCTTCCTAAGGGGGGAGGAATGATCTAGGTAAATATTAGTGGCCACCCACCTATTCCACTTGGAACAACACCATTGTTTCCTTCAGTTTTTAAGTTTTCTTAATTGTAGCACAATTTACTATTTTTAGCATTTTTTGGGTCCTGAACTTCCAGAGCCATGTTGAGGAAATAAATGACATTTTTTTGGCATGAAACCTCCAATGAATATGAGTTTGCTTTGGACTTCATATTTTCTATTGGAAGTGTAGTCCTCCGATATATATTTTTAGTGATGTATCATGTGCGTCAAATGGAGATAGTATGCCAAAGTTACAACCCCAGGAAATTGATGTACCAATTTACCTTGATGGGGCCCATATTCTAGTGTTTCATATCCTAGGGTTAGGGTTTTAGATGTTTAGGGTTTTCCATTGTTTCTAAATAATATATAGGCCTTCGAGCCTCATTAATGTAACACAGAGTTCAGAGGCTAGTAGCCGCCAGATCTCTTCTCAGAGATAATCTACCAACGCCTTAGATATTTTATTTATATTATGTCTGTAAGCATATTTCAGTCATTTTTTGTTAATGAAATGAAGTTTTATTTCTCCTAAATCTCTGCGTTTATGTGTATTTTTTCATTTCATTGTGTTCCTGCAAAAATCTAGATCAGTAGTATTAGAGCAGTCTTCTCTTTATCAATCCTTCTTTTCATGTGCCCAACGAGGTTGGGTTATAAGGAGTTAGGGTTGGATCTAGTTGAACCATTGCAAGATCACCCGATGACCTCCCATGGGGGAAGAAAAGAAATATGAGGGGGTAGGAGATCCTATCAAATTATTGCTTGAGGAGGCCCTTGAGAAACAAAGGAACGTGATGATGGATAACTTTGCCAACATCCTTCAATGACTTCCCATTGGTAGTGTATATACATACAATATCCACTCTGGAGGTGTGACTCCTTTTAAGGTGCAAGTAAAATTTGACATTTCCATATTTGAGGGCCAAATAGATTCAGATGTCGTAGATAGATGGTTGAACCTGTTAGAAGGATATTTCTTGGTTCATGACTTTTCCGATCGAGAAAGGATTATTTTTGCACTCCTTAAAGCCGCCCCCCATGTCAAGGACTGGTGGCAAATCTACTGGGACCAATAGAGTGAGGGGGAACCCTCTCTATTCTCAGTTGTACCCACTTCTAATTCTTTCCAAGACACCGTCAAGGAACAATATTATCCCATGGAGATCTATGAGGACAAATACATACAATGGAATACGTTGCGGAAGCAAAGGGACCAAGTTGTGCATGAGCTGACAAATCTATTTCATACCCTACACACAAAGTTGGGTATCAAATATTCTGAGAAACATTTGGTGTTAAAGTACTACAGTTGTCTGCAAAGATACATTCAGGAGGAAATGGAGTTCCTCGACATCTCGCTTGGTGCAACATATCGGTATGCTACCAATATTGAGAAGAAGTTCAAACAAAAGAAGCGATACTTTGGGTCTGTGAATCAGAAGCAAGGGAAAGGTACTTGCAAACCGTTGAATAAAGGATCAATACAAGGAGGGGCGGCCCAGGACAACCTGCTAAAGATGCAAGAAAAGAACAACACTACGAAGCCAGAAAAGGACATGGGGAAGTGGTGTCAGTTCCATAAGAGATCCACTCACAACACAAGTGAATGTCAGGCCAAGTAATCACTGGTAGCCAAGTTGATGTCTTCTCAATTGGATGTAGGCTCCGAGTCTGAATTAGATCCCGACAAGGGGAATGACAGGGGGAAGAATATTATCGATGCGGATCCCAACAACACCATTACCACCACGGATATCCAAACGAAGGAACTAGAAGATCCAGAGGAGGCAGAGTGCTTCTTCTATTCCCAGATGTGGGTAAAGGGTTCTCCGTTGTAGTTCATTGTCGAACACGGGAGCCAAAAGAACGTCATCTCAGTAGAGGTCATGAAACAGTTGGGTTTTCCAACCACAACACACACAAAACCATACACTATCAGGTGGTTGCACCGAGGATGGGACCTCCACATTAGCCAGTAATGTCGCCTTCCCTACAACATCAAGCCCTTCATGGATGAGGTATTATGTGACATTTCTCCTCTTCATGTTTTTGATGTATTATTAGGCCAACCATACTTGTGGAAGTGACATGTTGTGTATGAGTCCAGGCCTCATGCTACTGCAAAACAACCATTATTGCACCGCCTATAACTGAAAATTCTAACCTTGTACAATATCTACTACAAATTGATATTCAGAAAAGAACAGAAAAGATACAATGGCAAATACAAACATTACACAGATATTTTTCACCTGGAAACCCAAACCGGGAAAACCAGCATATATTATATTGATACATGTTTTACATTGTTTACAATACAATATACATATAGGAGCCAACGGCATCCAAAACCCTAACCCAACGACCTAGATTAGTCCAAAACCCTAATTCCTTAACCGGAAATAGAAAACCATCGGAAAAAAACCATGTGTCAAAAAACCACCTAATATCATGTGGTCTCGGAAATATGTCATCCCGGTAATATGTCGTCCTGGAAATATGTCGGCCCGGCGGAAATATGTCGGCCCGAAAAAAAAAAAATCGGGGGTGCTGCCCCCGAACCCCCGCGCAGGGGGATCCACCCCCCTGCAGCCCCCCCTCTAACCCCCCTGCGCACCCGGCGTAGGCGCTCAGACACTACTACTCGTGCAAAGAATATAACACATACCCAA
>SNQJ01S0016900.1:79125-99010 GCA_010110895.2 Picea sitchensis
TATAGTTGCATAAGTTGCAATATAGTTGCATTTGACCACTAACCAATATTTGAGAATATAGTTGCAATATAGTTGCATAAGTTGCAATATAGTTGCAATGTAGTTGCATTTGGAACCATTGGTACGTTTTCATAATAAGAACAGGTCTCAAGGTGTGTACCATTACTAGAGACGAAAAAAAGGACCTTAGGTCCTATCCGTCATATAGTTGCATATAGTTGCAAGGCAACATAGGTCTTGTTGCATATAGCTTCATATAGTTGCATATAAGTCTTGTTGCATATAGTTGCATAAGTTGCGTAAAGTTGCATAAAGTTGCATAAAGTTGTTGAAGTTGCATAAGTTGCATGTTGCATAGTTGCATAGTTGCATATAGTTAAATGCACCCTTAGTTGCATATAGTTAGTTGCATAGTTGCATAATTGCATATAGTTAAATGCACCCTTAGTTGCATATAGTTAGTTGCATGTTGCATGTTGCATAGTTGCATATAGTTGCATAGTTGTCATTCATAAGTTGCATGTTGCATAGTTGCCTGGTTGCATATAGTTGCATATAGTTAGTTGCATTTGGAACCATTGGTATGTTTTCATAATAAGAATAGGTCTCAAGGTGTGTACCATGACTAGAGAGGAAAAAAAGGGCCTTAGGTCCTATCCATCATATAGTTGCATATAGGTCTTGTTGCATATAGTTGCATATAGTTGCATAAGTTGCATTGTTGTATAAGTTGTGTAAAGTTGCATAAAGTTGCGTAAAGTTGCATAATTTCCATAAAGTTGTTGAAGTTGCATAAGTTGCATAGTTGCATATAGTTAAATGCACCCTTAGTTGCATATAGTTAGTTGCATGTAGTTAGTTGCACATAGTTAGTTGCATAGTTGCATAGTTGCATAGTTAGTTAGTTGCATAGTTGCAAAGTTGCATAGTTGACCTTGAATCTTTAGACAACCATTACTATAGCTAGAAGAGCAAGATACTTAGCTCTAGTAAAAGGTATTATGCATATGAACAACCCTAAATTATCTAAGGTAACTCTCCTTGAACAACTAGACAATAACTTTGGGCCAAGGAACAATCTCCTCCACCATTAGAAATTGAGAAACCCTCAATGTCTCTTGTTCCAATGATTGGGTTGGGTAGTCTTCATACCTTCAAGTTTTATGCTTCCCATCAACATCCTAGGCCATACACATTTAATATGAATTTTGAGCACACAAGCCTATGGAACTTATAATGGAAGACAATACCCTAAATGATGACTTTAATGTCATACACATTGGAGTGGACGCTTCTTTTGGGTATTCAATGAATTTTTTTCTTGGGGCCCTATCCAACTAACTATTGAGAGAGATTCCTCTCCTTTCACCATATTGGCCATGAATAAACTATTAAGGCCTACCACCTAATGTATCCAAACTATTGACCCCAAACACATGGACAAAATTTTGAAGAAGAGTTGCTTTATCTTCATGGCTCACTTGTATTGTATGGAGCTATTGAGATCGAAGTTTTATTAATCCAAGGGGGAACCAAAGAGCATACATCAAATACTGAAGTATGTAGGGGGGTAGGGGGGAAAACAATAAGGTTGTCTCTCGGCTCCAAAATGCTACATAAAAGTCCATATTGGGGACTAACCCGCCTTGTAGGTTGACCCAAGTAACCTGAATATACTGTCTGATGATGCCCCCTTTGATGATCCTATTCAACTCCTACCTATTCAATAGGAGTCCACCGGGGGCATCTAGAGAATATCTAGAAAAGGTAAGATGGTAAGCAACCATAGAAACAAGTTGCAAGGAGTGTTTATAGTTCATCCAATTTGATGGGTTGGCAATTACATTAAATACTATTTCAAGTGTTGGTTGCTATGTTGATAGTGGAGTTTCATGACATATGACATAGAATCAAAATATTTTTAGCAAGTTCCATGAAAAGGAAATGGGCATGCAAGTGACCATGGGTGGTAATACTACATATCCAAATATTAGCACTGACAAAAAACCAGACAAGATGCCTTTAGGTGATGTTCTTGTTTTTCATAGTGCTTTTTTTGTTCTCAGTTGACTAAGAATCTCTTCTCTATCTCAATCATTAAATATTGGAAATGTAAGATTCAATTTGATGAACAATAGTGTGTGATAAGAGATTTCAACCCTCTTGCATTTTGGCCAACGAACTACCTAAAGGAGGTCTTTATAAGCTTCTTACGGAATCTAAAAATTATGGAGCTTTGATGCATTGTAATGGCAAGTTGTGTGCATTCTGGCACAAGCTTTTTGGTCATTTGCATTATAGAGTTATTCGTCTCTTGAGAATATGGTGCAAGGATTGCTAGATTTTCAAGGCTTGCATTTTGCAAGGCTGAGCTCATCCAAAGCCATTACAACAACCAAAATAAATTTTTTTCCACCTTTGAAGTGTTCAGAAACCCTCAAAAGATTCAAGAGTAGTGTACTCTCCTTCAAAAATAGATTTGCAAACTTATGGGTTGTTGAAGCAACAATGCCAAGTTTTAATGGCAAGCTACAACACTTTAGTATGTGAAAATGGGATTAGAAACCTCTCTGGCACGGTTTTTATCACCAGAAGGAAAGTGTTGAGCTTCTTGGTGTCCGGAGCTACTCGTTGGGAATGAAAATTGATTTTCCATCATCAATGTTGATAGAGGGTTGTTGGACAATGAAGAAATCTGATTGCAAATGAATAGAATGCATTTTGAATCCATTAACAATGCCAAAGGAAGAACTATGTTATGATGTCCATGAGCCAGAGAAAGAGATGTTTCAAGATTGTCTTGAGGTTTCAATTTTTCCTATGCAAATAGAGAAGCTAAATGGGAGTACAAAAATTTCTCTACATGTTGTTGTTGACATACTCATGGTCTTTTGCATTTTTATCTCAAAGACTTGTTAATAGTTCTATTGATTATTTAATATTTGCAAGCTTGAGTTTATTGATGAATCCTTTCATTGGATCAGGCCCTCCTTGCATTTTCCATTTTGTAAATCTTATGTTGAAGGGATGCTACTATTGTTTGAAGAATTTTTGGTGGAAGAAGCATTGTAAAGAAACCATTCTTGATATCTTTCTTTGCATTCAATTGCTTCACCTTAAGTTCAAGTGTTGATTGCAAAATTTTACACCAGGCTTGAAGGAATGGCCTTCAAAGTTGCTTCGCCAAGTTGAATCACTCCTATTTTATGAAGTTGCAAAGCAAGAGACAAAGCTCTGAACATACCAATGTGTTTGCTTCGGATCTGAAGCTAATGTGTTGGGTAAAGATCATGCACAAATGTGCTTGCTTTGGATCTGAAGCTGATGTGTAGAGGAAGTGAGTCTATTTGAAGATGGTTTTGAATCAGATACTTTCACCATAGTTTAAAGAGGGTATGTGAATTGTTTGAAAAAATGCACCAATGAGATATTGTCTCCTGGATGGCTATGATTGCAAGGTTTGCGTGGAATGGTTTTGTGAACGAAGCTCTGGAACTCTTTCATGAAATTCCTCAAAAGGACGTGGTTTCATGGAACCGATGGGCGATTGGTTTCTCTTTGGAATATTTGTTTTTAAGATATATATTTTTAATTTTCAACTCAATTTATAACTACAATTCAAAATTTTGAATACAGTTCCATTCGTCCATTATTTCCCGAAGGGTTTATGATGATGTCCAAACACATGAGTCAATTTGAAGAGAACTAGGAGAGGCAATCCGATGAAGAGTACTATACATGGGAAGTTGTTTGTGGGAGAGGAAATCTGAAGAGAAATTCCCAATAAGTTCTTTCAAATAATAACGATGAGATTGAGCAATCAGACCATGGCTTGGTTGTGGTTTTGTGTAAAAGGGGTCCAAGGTTCATGTGCCCATGGAGTGACTGAAATTTGCATTTACTCACTCAGATAATTTGATTTGAATATATGCTATGGAATTATTGTTTAATGACTTTGCATTTGCAGCTTCCAGATTAATTTAGGTTTTGACAAACAAATCCAAAACAAGACATGGGGAAGTGGTGTGAGTTCCATAAGAGCTCCACTCACAACACAAGTGAGTGTCGGGCCAAGCAGTCATTGGTAACCGAGTTGAAGGCTTCTGAATAGGATGCAGGATATCACTCTGAATCAGAACCCAACAAGGGGAATGACATGGGGAAGCATATTATTGATGCGGAGCTCAATGCCATCATTTCCACCACAAAGATCCAAAAGAAGGACCCAGAAGATCTAGAGGAGGTGGAGTGCCTCTTCCATTCTCAGATGTGGGTAAAGTATTCCCCGTTGCAATTCATTGTCGACAACGGGAGCCAGAAGAACCTCATCTCAGTAGAGGTTGTGAAACAGCTAGGCTTGCCGACCACAACACACCCACAACCATACACCATCGGGTGGCTGCACCAAGGATGGGACCTCCGCATAAGCTAGCAATGTCACCTTCCCTACAACATCAAGCCCTTCATGGATGAGGTATTATGTGACATTGATCCTCTTAATGTTTCTGATGTATTATTAGGCCAACCATACATGTGGAAGCGACATGTTATGTATGAGTCCATGCCTCATGATGTTATTATTATTCTGGGCAATAAGCTGTAGAGGATACTGGAAATAGCACCGCCTACAACCATCTCTTTGGTTACTGCAAAACAATGCAGTAAGCTCATTGCCAAAACCAGGAAATTTGTTTCCCTAATGATCCGCCCTCAGGGAAAGAATAATACTGCGGCCACGACCTCCAGACAGGGCCCCTTTGCATGACAACAACAAATGGATAAGGTCATGGAGGAGTATAATGACATCTTCACCTCCCCCGTAGAGGTGCCTCTACACTGTCAGGTCAAACACCCCATCGATCTAACCCCAGGTGTGCCATTTTCCAATGGACTGATCTATCGACTCTCTGTTTTGGAGAATGAAGAAATCAAGAGGGAGATTCAAAAACTGTTGCAGAAAGGTCACATCTGACCAAGTTCATCACACTATGGGAGCCCGATCGTGCTGGTGAAAAAGAAGGATGGGACTTGGTGACTCTACATTGACTATGGGGCACTGAACAAGATCATTGTCCAGAATAGGTACCCGATCCCACTGATTGATGACCTTATGGACCAACTCAAGGGGGTGAAATATTTCAGCAAGATCGACTTGAATTTTGGGTATCACCAAGTACTAATCGAACCCTCTGATGTGTGGAATACTACCTTAAAATCCAAGGAGGGCCTTTTCGAATGGAAGGTCATGCCTTTCGGGTTGACGAATTCCCTGCAACCTTCATGAGACTAATGGACGAAATTTTGCAACCATTCACCAACTCATTTGTAGTGGTGTACTTGGATCACATTTTGATCTTCAGCCAGACTTGGGAAGAGCACTTCCACCACATCCGACAAGTTCTCTAAACACTACAGGAACACAAGTTGTGTGCCAATTTGGAGAAGTGCACTTTTGGCATGACCCGAATTTAGTATCTGGGATACATTATTGATGAGCGGAGGGTGCATCTGGATCCAGCTAAGATCCAAGTCATTCGGGATTGGCTAGCCCCAACCACCCTAACAGAGCTCCACATCTTTTTGGGTCTTTCCAATTTCCACCGCAGGTTTGTGTTGGGATTCTCTCATATCACTTGGCCCTTGAGTCAAGTCACCAAGGGAGGAGCAAAAGAAAAATTATTTTGGTATGAATCTCAACAGAAGGAGTTCGAAGATTTTAAGTATCGTCTCTTCTCTACACCAATGCTCACATTACCAGACTTGCAACAACCATTTGAGATTGAGACAGATGCCTCTGACTATGCTATTGGAGCAGTCCTTACTCAACAGGGGCATCCAATGGCATATCACAATGAGACACTTTCCGACACAATCTGGAAGTCTACCACTTATGACAAGGAGATGTATTCCATTGTACAGGCTTGTTGACAATGGAAGCATTACATTTTGGGAAAGGAAATGATCATCCACACAAATCACCGACCCTTACAATTCATACAAACATAAGGGAAGTTGCAGAACGATCGCCATCAGAAGTTGTCCACATACCTGCAACAGTTTCATTTAAACATTGAGTACAAGAAAGAAAGCACCAATAATGTTGTAGACTGCCTCAGCCGACCCCCTATCATGGCACTAACCATGGTGCTCAACTCTTGTGGGCACGAGACTTTCGATTGGCCACTTCTCTACAAAAGTGATCCAGAATTCGGCCACACATACAATACGCTCTTGGAGGGTATGCAAGTTCCTAATTTTCACCTCCAAGATGCTCTTCTATGTCACTTGGGACATATTTGTGTTCCTTCAAGTGAGCGTACCAAGATGATTTGGGAGGCGCACTATGTTAGGCGAAATATATGTCGTTATAATAACGTTGTAGTACTTGCCCAACCATTTAATTGTCAACCCGGGGTACGTAGACTGACGAAGCACACGCACTGTATATGCAGGACTGAGCGAAAGATGCGTGGTATTGAAACACCATGCTTGTATATCATGAAATTTGAAGTAGAACTAATCTAATCTAATCTATGTTCGCAATCAAGCGATATAAAGAAACACGAAACAACTAACTAGAGTAAGCATGAAATTGCCTAAAGGGAAATACAACATGTGAAGGGTTAACAACAATGAGCTCATACAACATATCAATCTCAAATCCTTCTGATGGTCAAATGACAAAACATGAAAGAATAACAAAGCTAAGAATCCTTTTCTCTTTTGAATCCTAATGTCTACTTTGATTCTAATCACATCTTAATTGAATTCTAACTCTAATTGCCATTCAATCCTAATTCTAATTGGATCTAATTGAATCCTCATGAAGAGAGCACTCTCTTATATACATGAAGAGGATAACCATCTCATAATTACAAATACACTATTCTCTCAACCACTCTCAGCTTCTTTCCCATTATCTTACCGCAAGATGTAGTCCGCTAAGAGTCTCACATATCTCTCATATATCTTAGATAAGATATTCTAACCAAATCTCCATGATCTTCTCCTTGATAAGAGGCTTGAATAATTATCTCCTTTGGAATGATGGAAGAGACATTCGAGAAGTCTCTTTGAATTAATCATCCACATATTCCTACACATTACAAAGCTCACACATAATTGAGATATATGTGAAACATGTATATTTTCTAATATTTAATCATAAATTCTTTTAATACTAAAATGAATAGTGGAAAATAATGATGTGAAACCCAAATGTATTTATGAAAATGGTATGATGAAGGTTTAATGGGGCGATGAAATGTAAGAATAGTGAAGGGAAGGTGGATGAAAATACGACATTTATGAGTCCTTATACTACCCAAACATTTGCATGTCCTCATGCAATACATGCTTGAATCCTTGAAGAACCTTTGGCATTCGAACTTTGGCTTTGATTGATGATGTATTTTAATAATGAATGTTTCCGGGATATGTGGGAGATATGGTAACAACTCATGAGTAACAGCTAGCAATTTCCTATGGTTGTTACACAAGAAACAACCATGAATATAAGAATGTTGGTTCTTATGTTAACAACATTCATTTCTTATTTTTCTCTTCTTGTTATGATAATAATTTTTCCCATATTTTAGTTCCCAATAACAACTAACATTTTCATATGGTTGGTTCTTGTGCCAACAACCATCAATAAGAATGTTGTTTCTTGTTTTAACAACATTCATTACATTATTTTTTCTCTTCTTTATGATAATCATTGTACCCATATATTCCCTGGAAAAGATAAGCTATCAATGTGCATAAAAATCATCATGAGTATAAAAGCCTTTCTCTATCTTTTATGAATCATGCGAAGGTGTAGATCAATGTGTAAAGTAAAGTGTATCCGGGGATCGTTGGAAAAGAAATTTTTTGAGGAAGTGAAAATGGGATGAAAATCGAATGATGATAGTGGAAAAATGTGGTGGTTATGAATATAGTTCCCCCCCCAACTGAATCGTTTGCATGTCCCCATGCAACAAGTTAGATAATGGAAGGAAAAGAAATGGAGTGTGAGAGGAATTTTTTCAAAATATTCAAGTCGACATAAAGGAATTTCATGATTAAAAGCTTAGAAAACAACATACCTTCACACTTACCCAAAATGTAGATGAACTATGTAATAGGAATGTAGTGGTTACGGCTGCTGGATCAGGAAAAAGCATTAATTAGAATGCACTGGCTAACTATCATTTGGGGCTAGTAGACAAAAGAATATGTGACTGTGACCGGTAGAATATGGAAGGTGTCACAGTGCGGGGATCATGAAGATGTAGCTATGAATGGTGTTGTTGTTGTAGCGTGAAAGATGGCACTAACATGGGATCATGTGAGTGGTACTACTATGGCGGCCTCACTCACGCAAGCTGGGGAACCTCTTGCAAGCTGCCATAGCGAGGACTATTGTCTATGATAATTTTGGAATTCTGTATTTATCAGCATTGAATCAAAGAATGTGTAGTGGAGGAATCTGGTAGTCGCGATGGAAGCATGTGGAAAAGAGAAAGTATGGGCAGCGTAGGCTGTCGTGCTCTCATAGATTTGAAATCATGCTAGTTGTATGGCTTCTTTGAGAGTCATGAAAAATTGTATAGTCTTCACTTGCTACAAAACCAATGGTACAATCCTAGTCATGCGAATAAAATGTGTCGATAATAGAGCATGAAAAGAAATCATTGGATTCACAGAGCCATTGATGAATGCGGGTCGTTAACCAATCGCGAGGGCAAACTCACCATTGATGTCAATGAGTGCCAAGGTACTTAAGTACATCTTGCAGAGAATCTTGAATGGATGAAAAGGCTGATGTCGAGTCACTTTCAAGATCTGATGATCAAAGGGACATTGATGTATTCCCATGATTGCCAGTGAGGGCACGCCATTAAGGCATGCAAGCCTCAGTACCAAATGAACTCTAGTCTATATCCCGGATAAGGTGCTGAGGTCGATGGAAAGAGACTTGTTGAAAGGTGGGCCTTAAGGAGGAATCCCTTCCGATCAAAAGCGAGAGTTTGTGATAGTCCTACCAAATCTTTTTGTAGGACTATCAATGGAAAGAAATCATGAGAAAACAGTGTGTATCAGCCTGGCGAGGAAAATGAGGGAATGTAATCATGGAAAAGAGCGAATGGTTTTATTCAAAGATTGGTGAAATGGAAAAAGCAAAAATAGGCCCAGGGATAAAGGAATGTATGCGATTAAGAGAAAAATAATACAGCAATATTGAAGTTATGGCCCGATAGTGATGGCATGGAAAACTCAAACATGGATGAAACTAATGTGTAGTGAAGAGAAAAATGAGGGATAAACATGCATGGCCATAAAATGGTTTTATGAAAGGTTTATGTGTAATAGCCAGCGTCATGATGTTTATGATAGATAACGGCTCATCGAAATTTGTTGATCAAAGCATGTTTGTCAACAATTTGTGATTCTTTAGAAAAAATCCACGGCAATCGGCAATTGCAATCATCTTTGAACATAAAGGTTTTCATTTTCTATTTTCTGCAAAATGTGAAGCCTCCGAAAAAAAATCACGAATTAAATGCAAATCGACAATTCAATGAAATAAAGCTACGTTAATATACACATTTACATGCGTATATTTGTCTTTGATTCTTTGTAGCTGAGTGACTCAAAGAAAACATATTAATGTTCAACATAAAGAAACATGTTTTGATTATAGTTTAGGAAGTGAGTAAAAGGTCCATTTGCGATGTTTTGATTTTATGATTTTATTTTTTATCGCACCTGGTTTTGTTTTACCGGACATCCATCTGAAATCTTGCTAATAACAGTATGGTCTCGGATTCATCAAATTGTCAATTGTTGACCTGTCACTCTAGTTCTAGAGTTCAAGCAATAAGACGGCGGATTCGGAAATTTTGGGATTGCATTTAGGGTGAATTCTAGACTATTGTCATTAATTTTTCCAACAATTGTGCATAGTATGAGTTTCTTTTCGATCAGACTTGCATGCATGAATCTCCTTGGGTGGTTTTTCATTTCTACAATTTTTATGTACAATGTAAACTTGTGATAATCCAAAAGAAAAGCATCAAAGTACTATTTTAACTCGTCAAAATCTTGCATGTGAGATTATTGAGTTTTAAGAAAACACCTTCCAAAAGATGCTGGTACATCTTGTGGGAAAGAATCTATGTGTATATCGAGAATAATGTCATACAGTTGCCATGGTTGCTTTCCAAATAAATACTGCCGAGACTCTCACTCCTCAATCTTCTTACACTGAGATGAGATTAGGCCGACCTAGAACCAAAAATTCATAATTACCATACATCATAAAATATCTTCCTAAATGCGTAATCTGATTCTGCTCTTGAGACAATATTAGTAACAGTGTCACATGCATCTAAATGTGCCCTTGGCATCCGCATCTATGGGAATAGCTACAGCAGAAATAAGATTCTAAATATAGATGCTTTCTCTGTAATCTTGTGCTGCACATATTCGCGAGAGAAAGCAAGAACCAGATCAATTAATACACCATTATCCACATAGTTCTTTAGTTCATCTTCATAAATGTAGTCCATTTGGTGATTCGTGCAGCCAAAGAAAAGAACATCTGGCCCAAGGTCCTCTCCAGATTCTTGAAGTGCATCCATTGTAATACAATGCCTGTGAAACCGTTAATCGGAAATTCCAGAATATAAATAGATCAAAAAATTATTGTTTTGGCCCCTCTTGGTTGCTCGGTCTGTCATGACTCAGAAGCCTCCACAACACCAAATCTACAAATCAGGCTCATCCGCCAAAGAAATCTGCATTTTCTTTCAATGAGTATGATTTTGGTATTGTTAAAAAAATCGTCCATCCTGAAATTGAGCATTTTCATGTTCAGAAAAATCAAACTGCTCTCAAACCAAGAAAATTTTCAAAATGTTTCATGAGAGTCAACTACATAGAGACCCTTCTACAAAACCCGTGTCTAGATTTTTGAAATTAGATCTGCGTTACCTCTCGAAGAATTACCCGAAGTTGGTTATTACATTGGTGTGGAAAATTTCAAGTCGAGAGTTTCTGCTTATTTTCAATCGGATTTATTTTCTAGCGGTTTTGCAGTGATCCAGGATTATGGAGTTCCAGAAAATGAAAAGGTAGGCTTCCGTATTTTAATAGATCTTCTACAAAACAATGATTTTAAAAGGCAGAAACATAAACCAAGATGCAACGTATCACCAAGAATCACCGTCTGGAAACATAGCACGTGTTGTTAAAACAATTCTAATAATAACATTCGGGCTTGAAATATACGAGTGATCACAACAATCCATGGATTTGTGAAAACTCCAACTAGACCTTTGAAATTCTTATGATGACAGGTATACTTAACTAAGTTTTGTTTCGTTCTTCAACAAGAATATCAAAACGTGATTATGTGTCAACGATTTGCCTCTAAATGAATGCACATTAGATATCTTAGTTGACCATAGGCGGCTTAACGTATAGTTCCTCCGCAGGTTCATATTCTCATTTTGCAAGGTTCATGCCAAGCCAATTACTGTAAATTAATCTCATAGCCATGCTTTTGATAAACACATTTATGTCGTTATTCTTATTTTTTTTTTTTTCATTTATTATGCGTGCATTATTCCGACATATAAATTCAAATTGCAAACTAAGGTTTTCTTTTGATTGTTTTATTTACCAGAAGTTAATTTCGAGATTCTACGGGATAAAGGCAGGAGGACAAAGCGGTGTTGATACAACTCAAAGCGGAAATAAACCAAACCAAGTATTTAAATTTTAATTCAAAATCCCCGGTTTGATCTGCAGCTGATTTTTGGAGTCAAATTTAAATCACCAAACTCGGTTTATTATTTGTTTAAGCATAATACTCTGGAGTTGTGTTGACATCTGCTACAACCGTTTAGCATCTATTGATGTTTCCGGCATCCTCTTTACTTGTGATGTTTGACATATACTAAATACAGTGTTGAAACATGCTCTGTTTGGTAATTTCGGCATAAACTCTGTGGTGTTCGACATCTACACTACATAGCAGTGTTTAATCTACTTCTGGCTTGATGTTTAGAAGCGTATACTGTGCTTGTGTTTGAAACTATCACTTTCTGACACGGTGTTTGACATAAGCCCCTACAGTGGTGTTTAGAAGCATCTAAAAAACCTTGAGAAAATAAGTTGAACAAAAATAAATTTCAAGGCGAAACACGCAGGGATTATGAACATCGTTTCAATGCAATCAAATATCAACAATATCTTCGGCTCATGATCCTGAGACTAGTTCTAATGTTTGGTTACATTTGTAATTGCGGATACGAGTTCAAATTTTGTGATTCGCGAGTTTCAAAATTGCGAGGGTTCATACTAGCGAAAATTTCTTTTTATGTACAATATTCCAAAAATGGACCTAATTAGAGACTTAAAATTTTAGGCATTTATTAATTGTTTGCGGAGTTAATTTCGGGCATTGATAGGATGAGGGCAAAGGGTATAAAAGCATCACCGAATAATTCTCTGTCAGTCGAAAAGACATAATTGATTATCGCGACGGTGTTTTCAGCATATGGTAATGAGTGTTTTGACATATAACCATGATGATTGTTTGTATATATATATTTTCTTTTTGTGTTTGGAAAACTTTAGAAATTTTATTTTACCAAATTTATGATAAAGAGCAGATGGGGCAATTGTGCTTGTTTTTGAAGTACATTAAATTACTGTTTAGCATCATTTTTATTCATAATTTTTCTTTTTTGCAAATGGAGCATTTTAGGCATCATTATACTTCCTAAAAAAAAAACATTATTAGTCATCCTACTTTCTAATCCTCACGATCGCTTACGAAAGTCTTGAGGAGAAACATACTTATTCCTAAGAAAAGAACGGAAAGTAAAAGCTGAAAATGAAAGCCTACCTGTTCTATACTAATTAGAAATTAAAAAAGCAGTTACGTGTAATCAAAATTCGATTGAATCCATGCGTAATAGTAGGTATGCATGTGTTTTCTTCAATTTCATAAATGATGTCGAATATGCATGAATATACAAAGATAATTGGAAAACTGTTTGAAACTCTAAATTATCGAGGAGAAAGCTTGAATGACTTTTAACCTGGTGCACTTGATATTGTTACGATGGGGCTTTTAAGTAGGCATAATTTAATACTCCTCATCATCTTGACTCCTCATTGTCCTCCTCCTCCCCACGATTGCATTCTTCATGTGTTGATTCATTGTCTATTTTTGGAGGAGTAATTAAGCTCTCATTTCTCGAATCTCCTCTTCACGAGAAGAGGAAATCCCGACATCTGCAAGGATCACAGTATGAGTAGTTCCAAGGTGACACTCATTATTAAATCATGTTAAAAAGAAGAAAGGATTCTTCTGACATCAAAATGACAATCTGAAAATCACACTTGCTGAAACACAAAAAAACACTCTTCATAGTTGCGAGAACCCATTGCTAATTGAAATGAGATTAACACATTTAAGCTATCTATCTCCTAACAGAGAACATGACCTTTAATCCCTTCCATTAATCAGGGACCTTTAACCCAGTCTCCGATTAGCATGCTTGTAGAAACAAAGTGAAATCTGGAGAGCAGGACCTTCTAATCCCTTCCATTATGCATGGACCTTTAAGCCTTGTTCTGACTAACACACTTGCGAGGAATTGAAATCTGGGAAAACGGGACCTTCTAATCCCTTCCATTAGCAGGGACCCTTAAAGCCTTGTTTCTGACTAACACACTTGCAAAATTGAAATCTGAGAAGGAAACGGGACCTTCTAATCCCTTCCATTAAGCGTGGACCCTTAAATACATTTACATTATACACTTGCAAAAATTGTAAATCCTACAGAGAACAAGACCTTCTAATCCCCTTCCATTAAGAAGGGACCTTTAAAATACATTTTACGACTAACACACTTGCGCAGAGAATTGAAATCTCTGAGAACAAAGACCTTCTAATCCCTTCCGTGGGCGGACCTTTAACCCGTTCTACGATACCCTCAATCCATGTGCTTCCACGGAAGCAGTAAAAATGTTAGTGAAATATATATCGTTATAATAACGTTGTAGTACTTGCCCAACCATTTAATTGTCAACTTGGGGTACATAAACTGACGAAGCACACACAAAATATATGCAAGATTGAAGAAGAACTAATCTAATCTAATCTATATTTCTTCCTTGATCAAATGATATAAAGCATTAAACAATAACTAGGAAAGCATGAAATTGCCTAAGGGAAATACAACATGTGAAGAGTTAACAACAATGAGCTCATACAACATATCAATCTCAAATCATATTACAATGGTCAAATGACAAAACATGGAAAGAATAACAAAGCTAAGAATTCCCTTCTCAAGATTACAATCACATTCTAATTGAATTCTAACTCTAATTGCCAGTTCAATCTAATTCTAATTGATCCTAATTGAATCCTCATGAAGAGAGAGCACTCTCTATATACATGAAGAAGATAACCAAATCTCCATAATTAGATCCACTATTCTCTCAACTCCTCTCAACTACTTTCCCATTATTACAAGATATGATCCTTCAAATCCTCACACATATCTCTCATATATCTTAGATAAGATATTCTAACCAAATCCTCCATGTGATCTTCTCCTTGATAAGAGGCTTGAATAATTATCTCCTTTGGAATGATGGAAGAGATATTGAGAAGTCTCTTTGAATTAATCATCCACATATTCCTACATTACAAAGCTCACACATATTGAGATATGTGAAAACATGTATATTTTCTAATATTAATTGAGATAGATATGAAAACATGTATATTTTCTAATATTTAATCATAAATTCACTTTTAATACTAAAATGAATAAAGTGGAAAATAATGATGTGAAACCCAAATGTATTTATGAAAATGGTATGATGAAGGTTTAATTGGGTGATGAAATGTAAGGAATAGTGAAGGGAAAGGTGGATGAAAATACGACATTTCTGAGTCCCAACACACTACAGTCAGGTCGCTAGGCATTTCGGGGTTGAGAAAACCATGGCAGTACTGCAAAAGTATTTCTATTGGCTGAACCTTTGACAGGATGTCTGGAAGTACATCAAGTCCTGCACTACTTGCGCCATTGCCAAACCGACCATCAAGAAGCAAGGCTTCTATACTCCGCTTCCCACCCCTAGTTGAACTTGAGAATCCATCTCCATGGATTACTTGTTGGACCGTCCTTCTACTAAGCATGGAAATGACTGTGTTTTTGTGGTCGTCAATAGATTCTCGAAGATGTCCATTATGATGGCCTACAAGAAGAATATCATATTAGAAGACACTGCTAAACTCTTCTTTGAGCGAGTGTGGGTACACTTTGGTATCCCATAGTATATCATCTCAGATTGGGACAGCAGGTTCCTCAATACATTTTGGTCTAGCCTCTGGTCGATGTTGGACACCAAGCTCACCAATTCCACAACTTTCCATCTGCAAACTGATGGCTAAACAGAGGTCATCAACTGGATGATTGTACACATTCTGCACATGTACAACTCAAATCATCCATGCACATGGGATGAGGGCCTCCCCTATGTACAACAAAGCTACAACCGAGCTCTCCATAGCTCAACCAGCCACAGCCCCTTTCAGGTGGGATTGGGATTCCAGCCACTATGTCCCATTGACATAGCCATGCCATTTGCGACTACTCAGGAAGATTCATCCCATGTCCAGTCTGAGGTTGACAAGGAAAACAACATCATTGAGCACATTCAACACATTCGCCAACAGGTTCATGACATCTTGGACAGAGCCAATGCTAAGTACAAGAAGCGACATGATCAACATCGGGTTCCACACAACTTCCAGGTGGACAACAAAGTGTGGCTACATTTGTAAAAGGAGTGCCTCACTAGACCCTACCGCAAGGTTTCCCGGATCCGATATGGGCCATACACCATCACCAAGGCTATAGGGGACAATGCCTTTGAGCTTTGTATTCCACCATTCCCTGGTCTGCACCCAGTGTTCAATGTCGACCACCTTCAGCCCTACTTTCCACCTCTACTGGACACATCTGACATGGCAGAACAACTCACACCAATAGAGTTAAACCCGGATTACATGGAACAAGCCACAACTGATCGAATTATGGACACACAGTTCAAGAACACCTGCCAGCAGAAGATCCATCTATATCGAGTTGTCAAGGCAGGTCAAATCCTTCACCAGGGAAAGTGGCTCACCAGGGACCGAGTTCAACAGAAGTTTCCTCATCTCATGGAGGAACTCAACGCAATGGTGACCATTGCTTCCTAAGTTGGGAGGAATGATCCAGGTGGATATTGGTGGCCACCTGCCTATTCCACTTGGACCGACACCATTTTTTCTTTCAGTCTTCCAGTTTCCTTAATTGTAGCACAATTTGCTATTTTTAGCAGTTTTTCGAGTCCTGAACTTCTGAAGCCATTTTGAGGCCCTAAACGACGTTTTTTGGGCATGAATGCTTCGACGAAGGTGAGTCCATTTTGGACTCAATATTTTCTATCAGCAGTGTAGTCCTCGGATAGATATTTCTAACAATGTATCATGTGCATCAAACATAGATAGTATGCCAAAGTTACGACCCTGGGAAATTGATGTATCAATTTACCCCGACGGGGCCCATATTCTGGTGTTTCGTCTCCTAGGGTTAGGTTTTTGGATGTTTAGGGTTTTCCATTGTTTCTCAATAATATATAGGCCTTCGAGCCTCATTGTAACATACCGTTCATAGGCCAGTAGCTTCCACATCTCTTCTCAGAGATAAGCTACCAGCGCCCAAGCTATTTTATTTCCATTCTGTTTGTAAGAATATTTCAATCATTTGTTGTTAATGAAATGAAGTTTTACTTCCGCTGCATATCTGCATTTATGTGTATCTCTGTATTTCATTGTGTTCCTGCATAAATCCGTATCAATCCTTGAAAGTACTAACCATGATATCACTAAAGGAAGAATGTGAAATCTATACGAGAGGATTCATTATTTCAAATAACCCCAAATTTCCCTTGATGTGGATGAAAACCTCCTTCATATCCCAAGGAGAGAAATCAATCAATGAAGAAAATGATTAGTGGTTGAATTACCAACCACCCCCATGAATGAGAGCATGGTCTAGCTATAAAACGTCAGCCCAAAGTACCATAGGGTCCGACAGACCAAGCAGACCCAAGCCTCCTTCTGTTAGAAGGAAGGTGAGATACATACAAACACGAACGAAAGAGAAACGGGGACAACGAGAGAGGAGACACCAAATAGGGCACAAGCCTGTAAGGGAGACACCTGGAGCTCTCCAGCGGATGATGAATAGAAGGCCGTGAGCTTGATGCCGAGTGAGCATATGATAAACCTCGCCTAGGGCCATAATAGAGAGAGAAATATCTAAAAGTTCGTAATGAACATAATCCAAGTAGAAGCAGAAATAGAGAAAGTATCCTTGAGGACCACGAGAGTTCCCTGGTGATATAATGGCTTGGCACGGGGGTAGCCAGAGTGCTAAGAATGAATGCCTCTGAGCCTATGGTAGGGTGGAAGGATGAACAAGCACAGTCAGTTGGTTGGCGGAAACCTGTAATAGATAAGTGTTATCCTACCCTCTGTAATTGAGCTGTAACTGTATACGAATTGGGTATAATGTGAATGTTTCAGGAGTGTGCATGATTTCTAAATGGATATGTTGCATCCCTTCTATTTTTGCTTAGTTATATAATTAGGAAAGTAATAAATTATATGGTTAGGATATGTTTTATTCTCGTAAATGCTTGCATCCTGTGGTGGCGTAAGCTAGATCCACGAACTATGAGTTTGCCAACCTTGGGTGTAGTTCATGTATGCATGTCAACCCTCTTAGTCGTTTTGAGTCCCTTGGTGGATAGATTTTATTAAGCTCAGAAGAGATAGCTCGAAGCTACATGTAGAGCGCAAGTGTGCGTAGAGCCGACGTTGAGATTTGTGGCCAAGGCTCAGGAGGGAGACCACAAATGAGACCCAAAGTCACAGGGATTGCAGAGGAATCAAAGGTCGAAACCATCACAAACTTCCTTTTTATTGAAAAATCTCTTTTCAATTTAATAAAAAAGTTATTACAAATTATAATAATGGGGTTTAATAAGGTGACAATATGTGGATATAATGAAGTTAATTATTAAGGAGATAAACTTTTTAAACATGTATGATGTGTAAAATTTTATATCCTTCACACATGTCATAAGGAAATTAAGTCCCCCTTCATCCCGTGCACTCGATAGTTTCCCTAAAACCCGTCCATGACCTTTCAGTTCTCTAGTCCACTACTCGAAACCTCATGATCGATATAGCCATCAACTTTGACCAAAGAGACTATGGTCGTTTACCATTTTATCTTGTTGTAGTGTGGATATTTGAACTCAAAAAATGACCTAGACCTTTGGAATAAAAAAATGAAGCAAACATTACAGCTATAATGGTTAGAGTTTTAACCTCGTATTTATAACAAACTATACTTCACCTATGGTTTGGATAAGCTAGTCTTTAAATTCAAACTATACAACCTATCATTTTTCAAACTATACAATGAATTACTAAAATTTTATTTCTTATTTTTATTAGATGAAAAGGGTAAATGTGTTTTTTTAAGCTCATATGTCTACACATGGATTTGGATATATCAATAATTTATTGGTACTCAATGTTTTCTTCGTACTTAATGATAGAGAGAAAAAAGGGTGGTAGGCTTCTAAGAAAAATTACAACAAATTAATAGGAAGAATGGGTTCGTAGGACTACTTTGTATAAATTAAAAGGCTTGTTAACTATTGGGGATGCTTAGGAAATTTTGATACTCATAATTATTTTCCAACTTTCCAATGGACTTGCATATCCTACCAAATTGTGAGGATTCTTCTAGAGAACAATTCACATAGTTGATGGAGGTGTCCTTGAATGTTCAGTTAGGATGGAACTAATTTAAACTCTCTACCCACTCAATAATTTGAAGGTAAAAATTTTTCCAATAGAATGTGATAGCCCATTTAAATATTCTATAAGAGCCTACCTATTGTACTATATCTAGAGGGTAAACATTCAAATGTGAGAACAAGATTCCAATTAGATTGGCATACATTTTCTACACTAAATTCATAGGACTTAAAAGGTTGCACAATATATTCCGACATAGAATTGTAGAGTAGTTGGATACATTATCAATGACATTCATATATTTTCAATATTGAGGGTTTCCCAATAGACTGTCAATGTTAGGGTCCTACCCTAACCTCCCTACCTTAAGCTACCTATGAATCGGTTAATTCTTGTATGCAGGACGCCTAATTTTGAATCTTGGTTATACCAAGACTCGAAAATCGAATTTCTTACAAACTCTGGAACTTAATCAACATTCCAAAACCATGGAATCCTTAGTAATGTTTCCCAAGGATAAGGATTTTCGTCAGTTCAAACACGGTATGGAGACTCTTGAAGCACAAAATACATATCTTTTGAATGTGGGGATCTTCTTATCTCATCATCATGAAATCTCATGCAATCCTTTGTCGTTCATTCGCCATAGGTGGAGTCCTCTACTGAAGCTACTCACATGGGTGTTTTGAGTCCATGTCCTTCTTGGGTTCCTCATGACCAACATTAGCATGCTCCATAGTCTTTATAGTCCTATTTTATATTTATTGTTTTTCTTTCTTAAGGGGTCAAGGTAGTTATTTCGGTCTTAATGTTTCACAAATTATTATTCTATTTCCATCCTCATTTCCCCAAAAAAGTAGGCAGAGGAAGGAAATCCAAAAAATAAGAAAGGGAAAAGGAAACTTACAAAGATGTCCTCAGTGGCTCACAGCCAACAATCAAGCAACTGATCAATGTAAGAGTGACAAGAAAGCAGACTAA
>SNQJ01S0016900.1:102809-116845 GCA_010110895.2 Picea sitchensis
TATTATTAATAATATAATAATTTAATTATATTTTCATATTTTAAAACTTGAGCAGCAGGGACTAAGCTGCTATACAACATTTGTTAATGTATAGTAACAAACTAAAAATTAAAAATATAGTTTAGATAATGATGTAAATATAAGAAGTGTGAAGAGAATAAGTGTAAAAACTTTTTTTTATTGAAAATTCTCTTTTCAATTTAATAAAAAAATTATTATAAATTATAATAATATTGTTTAATAAAGTCACGAAATGTGAATATAATGGAATAAGTTATTAAGTGGACAAATTTAATTTTTTTTATTTAAAGAGGTCACAAGTTCAAATCTAGAGGGAGGTAGGGTATGTATAACTCCATAAAATTTATGTGTCAAATTGTTGGGTGGAGGGGATCCCTTATCCTACAAACAACCAGGTAGCATACACCAATTTGGTATGGCTTGACTGTAACCTTAAAAATAAATTATTATTATTATGTAAATAAAATCATTCTCAATAACCTACATGTAATATAGTTTAGATAAATATACAAATATAATGATCTTCAATAAAACACTAAAATTAAAAAAAAATAATATATTTAATATTAATTTTTATTTTTTTTTAATTTAATATTAAAAAAAAAATTGAACTTCACAAACCAATGCTTTAAATGAAACCTAAAATTAAATAAATAAAAACCCACCTAACCGTTGTTTCCGCGACCAACCTACACACTATAAGCCGTTAGCCCATAATTGATATATAGTATAACAAGAACAAACATGTCACCAGATCAATCATAGACACTTTTTAAACGCAGAGCCGAGAATCGCAGAGCATAAATCTGAAACAAGAGCCAGGAAATCAGAGCATAAATCTGAAACGAGACACTGTTTAATTCGAATCGATTTAGTAGTTAGAAGTAATAACATGGAAAATAATTGTGTGGAATTGGTGCAGAATATTTTATTACAAATGCGAATTTTATACGGCCACGTAGGAATGCTGATATCCGGCCACGTTTATCTTTATTCGGACAAGTTGAACAGTTGAACAATTGATACGTCTATCCAGCCGCGTTTATCAGCTGCCACAACTGCCACCTGGATCAGGTCAGCCAGCCCGTTCTATGGTCGCTGTGGGTATGATGGCCGCTGTGGGTATGATGCATCGGGATGGAAGAAAGAGCCTTCACCCTCCGCAACCATAATCGTCAACCCGCTCTATGGCCGTTGTGGGTATGATGAATCGAGATGGAAGAAAGAGCCTTCACCCTCAGCAACTTCTCCAACAAGTTTGTTCAATGGCGCCTTATAATCCTCCTACACACAATGAGAATATCAACGCTCACCTGTAGTTTATGAGATTTCATTGAGTTGTCCAGCTGTAATTTTGTTTTATCTTAATCCCACTCACCCTCTTATTCCAAAAATTTGTTTGGTGGTTTACTTATCAGTCCATGATCTTGTGTAGAATAAATGGTTTCAAAACAAACTCATTATCAAATTGGAATGAACATTATACAATTTACGCTTTAAATTCTAACTATACAACCTGTGCTTCTCATAAGCTACGCTTTAATTCGATCTAAACAATCTCATCTTTTACAAACCAACAATTTTATTTAGATTTGATCCCTGTTTGTGTATTTTAATTTTTTTAATTAACTTGTCTAGATAAATTTGCTCTCTGTACACTTTGCCATAAGTGATAATTAACAGAATAAATTATTTATGTTGCTTTGTTACACATTTTTGTATGTGAGCTATAAAAGAATTCTTTATGATGTTGTATAAATTGTTGTTGTTTTAGTTTGATATTGGAGTTGTAAGTTTATGGTAGATGGGTGATGTAAATATAACTAGTGTCAATAGAATTAAGAGAATAAGTGTACAAACTTCCTTTTTATTGAAAACTCTCTTTTCAATTTAATAAAAAAATTATTACAAATTATAATAATGAGGTTTAATAAAGTGACAATATGTGGATATATTTAAGTTAGTTATTAAGTAGACAAACTTTTTGAACATGTATGATGTGTAAAATTGTATACCCTTCACACAGGAAATTAAGTCCCCCTTCATCTCATGCACTCGATAGTTTCCCTAAAACTCGCCCATGGCCTTTCGGTTCTGTAGTCCACTGCTCAGAACCTGTTGATCGATATAGCCATCCACTTTGACCAAAGAGATTATGGTGGTTTACCATTTTACCTTGTTGTAGTGTGGATATTTGGACTCAACAAATGACCTAGATCTTTGGAATAAAAAAATGAAGCACATGTTAGAGCTATAATGATCTTGGTCTCGTGCTTTGGTTAATTTAATGATGATGATTAGATCATTTTTTACTAATATTATATGTGTATTTTCCTATTTTGAAGAAGTTTTGAAGGATTTTTGTATCAAATCGCCATAGCTTATACCAGGTACGTATGATTGATGTTTTATGATGGTTTTAAGTTTAATTCAGTTTGATTTAATGATTTCAAGAAGCTAATGCACGATCGGTGTGTCACAGGGAAAAATCGCATGAAATGGTTCCATCCGACACTCCATTTGGTACTGCATCCGGTACTCCATCCGGCACTGCGTACGACACTCCATCCTGCACTCAAACTGTGGGCGAGTTGGCGGTTATCATATCGGTAGCTAGTGATGGGAAAATTAGAGACATGGGTTTTTCTTTTGTTTGTGGCCTTCAGCTATTGAGCTTCTGACAAATTCAGTTGGGTTGTTACACTGGGCGTTTATTGGCTCTCTTAGTTTCTAGAAGCCATCGGCGGATACACCACATTCACTGTGATTTACTTTTTTTAGAGGAGATCGACCCTTCCAGTGGTCAACCTCTCAACTTGTAACCTCTATAAATACCACAATAGTGGTCAAACATATCAAAAAGGATAGTTAAGCTCTGTTTTGCCATTTTTAAGACATTTTCTCTAAAACTGTGTAAAACTATGTTTTTAATTTTAAATGTTGAAATCATGTTGCTTGAGCTCATGATTCATCAATGCGGAGTAGCCATGATGGTGAATATTCCGTAATTGGCTTGTGAATTCAGGTAGTGTATCATAAGATACTCAAGACATAACCATCAACACTATAGTTGAGTTTTCTTGCTTTTATAGATTAGAGGATAGTTTCCTTGTTTTTGTAGATTAGAAAATAGTCTTCTTTGCTTTGGTAGATTAAAGAATAGTTTTCTTATTGTATATTAAAGAGTAGTTGTTGATTACTTTTATTATCATGATGCTTTGAATTTACTAGATTAAGATTTCCTTTCTTAACTTAGAAGTAATTATGAAGTTTAATTTAAGAATAGAGTTCACTTATTAGTTTGATTGGTTGTTTATTGAGTAATTTTGATTAGTTTACTTGTTTTAAAAGTTACCATAGGTTTGTTAGTTGATTGCTTGCTTGTTTATTTTCTTTAATAGGGTAGTTGTTTTCTTGTTTATTTACTTGTTGTTGATTATTGAATTTGAGTAGGTTAATTAAATTAGTTTGTTGTTGTTATTGCTCATTAGATAGATTAAATAGATAGTTTTATTCTTCTTATTGTCATGATCAAGTTAATTTGATTTAAATAGGGTTTTTAGTTTCTTTCTTAGAAAAATCCATGGATCATTTGTTCAAAAGTTACTTAGGGTAAATAGTTTAAGTTTCTTAATAGGGTTTGATCATTAGTAGTCTTTGCTTAAGTATATTAGCTCTTAGATAGACCATTTCTTTAATTAGACTATACTACCTCTATCATTTATTCCTTGGCACATATAGTGCTACAACTCTAAGTTTACTTACCCAGGGTTGACAATTTAATTAAGGGTTTTTTTTCAGTGCATATAGAACACCCATCAAATGGTTGGATTTTTAACCTAGGATTTATACCAAACTATACTTACCTATGGTTTGCATAAGCTACTCTTTAAATTCAAACCATCCAACCTATCATTTTTCAAACTATACAATGAATTATTAAAATTTTGTTTCTTATTTTGGTTGGAAGAAAAGGGTAAATGTGTTTTTTTAAGCTCATATGTCCGCACATGGATTTGGATGTATCAATAATTTTTTGGTACTTAATTTTTTCTTCCTACTTAATGAGGATTTGGATGTATCAATAATTTCTTGGTACTTAATTTTTTCTTCGTACTTAATGTTAGAGAGAAAAAAGGGTGGTAGGCTTCTAAGAGAAATTACAACAAATTAATAGGAAGAATGGGTTGTAGGCCTACTTAGTATAAATTAAAAGGCTTGTTAACTATTGGGGATGCTTCAAAAATTTTGATGCTCATAGTTCTTTTGCAACTTTCCATTGGACTTGCATATCTTACCGAATCGTGAAGCTTCTTTTATCGAACAATTCACTTAGTTGATGGAGGTGTACTTGAATGTTAGTGAGGATGCTTGCAACTTGAACTAATTTAAACTCTCTACCCACTCAATAATTTGAAGGTAAAAAATATTCCAAGAGAATGTTATAGCCCATTTAAATAGGCTAGAAGATCCTACCTATTGTATTATATCTAGAGGGTAAACATTCAAATGTGAGAGGAAGATTTCAATTAGATTGGCTTAGATTTTCTACACTAAATTCATAAGAATTAAAATGTTGCACAATATATTCTGACATAGAATTGTAGAGGAGTTTGAGACATTATGAATGACATTCATATATTTTCAATATTGAAGATTTCCCAGTAGATTGTTAATGTTAGGGTCCTACCCTAACCTCCCTGCCTTAAGCTACTTATGAATATGTTAATTCTTGTATGCAGGAGTCCTAATTCTTAATCTTGGTTGTACCAGGACTCGAAAATTGAATTTTAGCATACCAAAACCAACGATGAGGATTTTTGTGGGTTAAAACACAGTATGGAGACTCTTGAGGCACAAAATGCATATCTTTTGAATGTGGTGATTTGTTTATCTCATCATCATGGCATCTCACTCAATCCTTTGTCATTCATTTGACATGGGTTGATTCCGCTACTGCAACTGCTCACATGAGTGTTTTGGGTCCATTTCCTTCCCGGGTTCGTCATGGCCAACATTAGCACGCTCCATAGTCTTTACAGTCCTATTTTATATTTATTTGTTTTCTTTCTTAAGGGGTCAAGGTAGTTATTTCTGTCTTCATTTTTCATGAATTATTATTCTATTTTCAATTTAATAAAAAAATTATTGTAAATTATAATAATATTGTTTAATAAAGTCACCATATGTAAATATAATGGAATAAGTTATTAAGTGGACAAATTTATTTGTTGTATGTATACCTCCGTACGAGTCAAATTGTTGGGATGAGGGCGTCTCTTGTCCCACTAACAAGGGGGTCACATACACCAATTTTGTGTAACTTGTCTATGACCTTAAAAATAGAGTATTATTATTATTATTGTTATTATGTAAATAAAATCATTCTCAATAACCTAAATTACCTAAATTTAATATAGTTTAGGTAAATATACAAATATAGTCATCGTCAATAAAATACTAAAATTAAAAGAATAATTACATAATTTTTTTTGAAATTCTCTTTAAAATTTAATATAATATAATTTGATATTAAAAAAAAAAAATGAACTTCACAAACCAATGCTTTCATCAAGTCAAAGTCAAGATCAAAGTGGATTTTCATGGATTAAATAAAAACTAAAATTAAATAAATAAAATCCCACCTACTAGCTGTTTGCGCTTAACCCATTAAGGTTAATGTACATAATCGATATATATATTTAGTAAATAAAAACCGACGTATCTACACACTAAGTGCGGTTAGCCCATAATTGATCATGTATGATGTGTAAAATTTTATAGTCACCCGATCAAAAATAGTCACTCTCTAAACGCAGAGCCATGAATCACAAAGCATAAATTTGAAACAAGAGCCGGGAAACGAGACACTCTTTAATTCGAATTGGTGCAGAATCAATTACTACAAGAAGAAGATGGAGCAGCATCGTCAACCCCCGTTGAATTAGAAGAAAAAATTGATGACTTGGATCTTGAGAGTAACAGACTCCTGCATATTAGAAATATAAAAAGAAATGTTGATAATACAAATTTAAATATAATTCGGGAAAGAATGATGTCGCAACTGCAACAAATACGACCTTTCTACGACCACGTAGGAATGCTGCAACAACTGACACCTTTATCCAGGCAAGTTTATCGGCTGCCACAACTTCCATCTGTATACAGTCTGTGGGTATGATGAATCGGGATGGAAGAAAGAGCCTTCACCCTCCGCAACCACCGCCGCCAGCAAGCTCTATGGCCATTGTGGGTATGATGAATCGACATGGAAGAAAAAGCCTTCACCCTCAGCAACCACTGCTCCATGGTCGTTGTGGGTATGATGAATCGAGATGGAAGAAAGAGCCTTCACCCTCAGCAACCATCGCCGCCAACAACTTCTTCAACAAGTTCGTTCAATGGCCCCTTATAATCCTCCTACACACAATGAAAATATCAACGTTCACCCGTAGTTTATGACATTTCATTGAGTTGTCCAGCTGTAATTTTGTTTCATCATAATCTCACTCACCATGTTATTCCAAAAGTTTGTTCAGTGGTTGACTTATCAATCCATGATCTTGTGTAGAATAAATTGTTTCAAAACAAACTCATTATCAAATCGAAATGAACATTATACAAATTACGCTTTAAATTCTAACTATATAACTTTTGGTTTTCATAAAATATGCTTTAATTCGATCTAAACAACCTCATCTTTTCGAAAACAACAATTTTGTTTAATATTAATCTCAATTTGTCTATTTTTCTTCTTTTTAAGTAACTTGTCTAGATAAATTTGCTCTCTGTGCACTTTCCCCTAGGTGATAATTAACAAAATAAATTATTTATGTTGTTTTGTTACACATTTTTGTATGTGATCCATAAATAAATTCTTTATGATGTTTTCTAATTTGATGTTATTCTAATCTAATATTGGATTTGTAATTTTATGGTCTATGGGTGACTTAACTCAACCCAATCTTCTTACGAGACACATGTTATGTTGTAATGTATGTTGTACTCTGAATATTTCGACTAAAAATATGAGATTTAAACTTGGGTTTATACCAAACTGTACAAACTATGCTTTGTATAAGCTATGCTTTAAATTCAATCTTTACATCCTATCATTTTTAAAACTATAAAACAAATTATTAAATTTTTCTTTCTTATTTTTGTTTGATGAAAAGGTTAAATGTGTTTTCTTAAGATCCTAAGTCCTCCCATGTATTTCAATATTTTAATGATTTATTCGTATTGTAATCACATGAATTTATATATTTTCATGAAACTAACTACAAATTAAAAATATAATAAATATAATGATGTAAATATAACAAGTGTCAATAGAATTAAGAGAATAAGTGCAAAAACTTCCTTTTTATTGAAAACTATCTATTAAATTTAATAAAAAAAATATTACAAATTATAATAATGGGGTTTAATAAAGTGACAATATGTGGATATAATAAAGTTAATTATTAAGAAGACAAACTTTTTGAACATGTATGATGTGTAAAATTTTATACCTGTTGATCAATATAGCCATCCACTTTGACCAAAGAGATTATGGTATTTTACCATTTTATCTTGTTGTAGTGTGGATATTTGGACTCAAAAAATGACCTAGACCTTTGGAATAAAAAAATGAAGCACATGTTAGAACTATAATGGTTGGAGTTTTAGAGCTATAAGAGCCTACCTATTGTATTATATCTAGAGGGTAAACATTCAAATGTGAGAAGAAGATTTCAATTAGATTGGCATAGATTTTCTATGCTAAATTCATAGGACTTAAAAGGTTGCTCAATATATTTCGACATATAATTGTACAGGAGCTCGATACATTATCAATGAAATTCATATATTTTGAATATTGAAGGTTTCCCAATAGACTGTCAATGTTAGGGTCCTAACCTAACCCCCCTACCTGAAGATACTTGTAAATTAGTTAATTCTTGTATGCGAGAGGCATAATCCCAAATCTTGGTTGTACCAGGACTCGAGAATCGAATTTCTTCCAAACTTTCGAACTTATTGAGCATACCAAAACTATGGAAGCCTTAGCAATGTTTCCAAAGGATGAGGATTTTTGTCAGTTAAAACACAGTATGGAGACTCGTGAGGCACAAAATGCATATATTTTGAATGTGGTGATCTGCTTATATCATCCTCATGGCATCTCACTCAAAACTTTTCCATTCATTCACCATTGGAAAAATCTACTACTACAGTTGCTCACATGGGTGTTTTGGGTCTATGTCCTTCTCGGGTTCCTCATGACCAACATTAGCACACTCCATAGTCTTTATAGTCCTATTTTATATTTATATTTTTCTTTCTTAAGAGGTCAAGGTAGTTATTTCGGTCTTCATTTTTCACGAATTATTATTCTATTTGCTTCCTCATTTCCCCTCTCAGGCAAGATTTTTTTTTTCTTATTTGGATTACAGGGGACTGATATGTTGTTTCTAGACACTGATTGAGTTCACACCCTAATGTTCATCATGTTTATATTAATCTAGCTTATAATTTTGTATATTAATAGATCGACGATGTGCATATAATGGAGTAAGTTATTAAGAGGATGATAAGATTTCATCAATCAAGTGGAACTTTAAATCCTAGAAAAAGTTGAATTAGATGCGGGGAATGATTTTAAGGTGTGTGCATAAAGTTGGTGGACGAAAAAGTGGTAAGGGGGTCAACAGGAACGAGCACTTGCGGGAGCATGTGCACGTACCTAGAAACCTGCAGGTGTTCTTGTTCTTAGAGGTTAAAAAAATCTCTAAAGTCTGACCAGTGTGCCACATAAGGATGTTGGTAGGAATGTGTGTGTGTTATTAAGGACGTGTGTATATGTTCCTACGAACATGCATGCATTCATGTTGTGCTCACTTTTTAAGGGACTACATATGCGTTTTGTGACCATTTGCACACAATGCCTCGTGATTTTCTTTGTTTAAGTAAAGCAGAGGAGTAGATAAGGAGTAAAGCCCACAATATTTCAACTGTGTCCAACTCTACCCTAGTATGCTTGATTTTTTGTCATTTCTTTTGTTATATTTTTCTCCTCTCTTCGCTTTGTAAGAATACAAAACAATTTGTCATGGGTTATGGATGTAAATTTCAATGGCATTGAAAACTTATTCGCAAGGTTCAATACAAATGTGTGGCTCAATCACAATTTTGAGGAGAACACAATAAAAAATAATTAATACACATATTTAATACTTGGATGTAAATCTCTCAACAATTCACAAATCTTTTTTAGGTTTTTCTCAAGTTCATTATAAAGATAACACATAGTTTTTCTTTGTTTTACACAAAATTATGTTAATGATTTTGTTGGGATAAAATGAAATTGCTCTCTGTAATACGTTTGTCATAAGTCGAGTTATTAAATTGTCCTATACAATTACACCAGTTATTATTAAAATGTTACCCACGAACAATGAAAACCACATACAAGAAAACCAAGGTGAGGAAAACCGCATCCCACTAGAACCACAAAACATAAACATAGACATTGATGAGGGGTTGGATACTTTGAGATCACTTATCGATAATTTATGGAGAACTAGAGTACCTAGCTGAGAGTCCTTTTTCACTTCATTCGACATCGTTGTGAGGTCCATTGCAAGTCCCCAAGGGAAATTAACTTCTATTTATGAATACAAAGATAGAATATTTGAGTTTTAAAATACTGGACTAGGTAGAAACCAAGTTAGAGACTTGGGTATTTCAAAACAAGATCTGATGATCATTTTTATTTATCCTTGATCCAGACAACAACCACTTGTCACCAACAAAGGAATTTATATTGATTGGTGCATCCACCCACAAATTCTCCAAAATGCATGGATATGTGGTTCATGGTATTTGATTCACCTCCCTGCAATAACAAAGATGTTCCTTTATATTTTTTGAGAAAATTATGGGAATAATTTCTTTCGGGTCACCATGCAAACTACTTTTACATTGGTGACTTCTAAGGGGAGGGTCGAGGGTCCACAAAATACCATGGAAGCCTTGGGTATGTTGCCCAAGGATGAGGACTTTCATAAGTTAAAACACATAATGGAGACTCTTCAGTCACAAACTGCATATCTTTTTAATGTGGTGATATGGTTAGCTCAATGTCATGGTGGCTCACACCATCCTTTATCGTGCATTAGCCATGGGTGGAGTCCTCTAATCAAGCCACTCACATGGGTGTTTTGGGCCCATCTCCTTCTCATGTTCCTCATGACCAACATTAGCACGCTTCATAGTCTTTACATCCCTAATTTATATTTAGTTTTTTGCATCTTTAGGGGCATTAGTAGTTATTTCGGTCTTCATTTTTCAAGAATTATTATTCTATATCCATCCTTGTTTCCCCTGTGGGGCAAAATTTTGTTTTTCTTATTTGGATTACAGAAGACTATCATGGTCTCTCTAGAAACTCAGTGAGGTCAGACCCTCATGTACATCCTATTTATATTAATCTTTTCAATTTAATAAAATTTGTATTATAAATTATAATGATGTAGATTAATAGAGTGACAATGTGGATATAATGCAGTAAGTTATTAAGTGGACAAACTCAACTTTTTTGGTATTTTTTTTTGAAAGATCCTCTCTTATCTATGGGTTTTTTCAAAATTTGGATGAACTAAATTTTATTTAAATGGGACAAAACTCCTAAGGATAAGGTTCCATGGTCAAAGGTTCCATCAATCAAACAAAAATTTAAATCCTGGAAAAATTAGTATTAGTTGTGGGGAATGGTTTTAGGGTGTGTGTGCCAAGTTGGTGGACAAAAACGTGGAAAGGTGTTCAGTAGGAATGATCCCTTACAAGAGTTTGTGCATGTACCTAGGAACATGAACATGTTCCTGATGTTAGAGGTTCCAGAAATCTCGAAATTCCACTAAGTGTGCCACATAGGAATGTTGGTAGGAATGTGTGTGTTCCTAAGAACATGTATGCGTTCCTTTGTGCCCATTTTTTAAGGAAATGCAGACGTGTTTTGTGCCCATTCGCACACCACAACTCATGATTTTCTTTGTTTTTGCAAGTAAGGAGCAGGAGTAGAGAAGGAGAAAATCCCAGGATCTTGCCACTGTGTCCAACTCTACCCATGTATTCTTGATTTTTTTTCATTTCCTTTGTTATATGTTTTTGCTCTCATGGCTTTGTAAAAATACAAAACAAATAGTCTTGCATTATGGATGTAAATTTCAATGGCATTGAAAAGTTATTAGCAAGGTTCAATACAAATGTGTGGCTCAATAACAATTTTGAAGAGACGACAATAAACATCGATGAATCTAATTAATATATAAAATTAATACTTGTATGTAAATATATTAACAATTCACTAATCATTTTTAGTTTTTTTTCAAGTTCACTGTAAACATATCACATATTTTTTCTTTGTTTTACACTTATAATACGTATAATTAATACTTGTATGTAAATATATTCACAAATCACTAATAGTTTTTAGGTTTTGTTCAAGTTCACTATAAAGGTATCACATATTTTTTCTTTGTTTTACACAAAATTATGTTAATTATTTTGTTGGGATAAAATGAAATTGTTGTTTGTAATACCTTTGTCATAACTGGACTTATTAAATTGCCTTATGAAATTACATCAATTATTATGAAAATGGAACCCAAAGACAATGGAAACCTCCCACAAGAAAACCAAGGTGAGGAAAAGCACAACCCACCACAACCACCAAACATAAACATGCATATTGATGAGGGTTTGAATAGTTTGAGATCACTTGTCAATGATTTAAGGGTAACTAGAGAAACTAGCCAAGAGTCCTTGGCCACTTCATTGGATGTCATTGAGACGTCCATTGCAAGTCCCCAAGGGAAATTAACTTCTATTTATGAATACAGAGATAGAATGTTTTAGTTTTACAGGATTGGATTGGATAGAAACCAAGTTCAAGACATGGGTATTTCAAAATAAGATATTATGTTTATTTTTATTTATTCTCGATGAAGAAAATAACCACATGTCCCCAAGAAAGAAATTTGTATTGATTGGTGCATCAACCTACAAATTATTCAAAATTGAATGGATAGGTGGTTCATGGTATTTGATGCACCTCCCTGCAACAACAAGGAGGTGCCCTGTATATATTTAAATAAAATTATAGGCATAGTTTATTTCCGGGTCACTATGTGAACTACTTTGACATTGGTGACTTTTAGGGGGATTGTCCAGTGTCTTCACAGGNAAGCGATGACCTAACCCCCCTTCCCAAGATCCTTCTCTTACAAAGGGATTGTAGCAGATACATGTATCTCTATCTTACTTTACTAAGAGCCTAGTGCAACATGGTAGCTTTGTTGCACTATGTCGACATAAAGGGTCTACCAATGACATAGATAGAGAGGTTGGACCTTCAACCCCTAGAGAAATGTGTAGTGAGGAGAGGGAACATGGAGATAGAATTAATCCATGTAAAACCCATAGATTCTCAAGTTGCAACCGAACATGGTATGGACCTATGGAGGCCAGTGGAAAATAGAGATTCATGGGGGAGGATACCTATGAATCAATTAATTATTGTATGAAGGAGACCTGATTCCAGACCTTGGTTGTAAAAGGACTCAGAACTCGAAGTTATTTCGAACCTTAGAACTTTTTTAGCATACCAAAACCGTGGCAACCCTGGATGTGTTTCCCAAGGATGAATATTTTCGTCAGTTAAGAGATAGAATAGAGACATTGGAGCCAGAAAATGCATATCTTTTGAACGTAGTTATCTGGTTAGCTCATTGTCATAGCGACTCACTCCATGCTCTGTTGTGCATTAGCCATGGGAAGAATCCTCTGCTGCAAATACTCACATGGGTAACTTAGGTCCATCTCCTTTTCAAGTTCCTCAAGAGTAACATTAGAATGATTCATAGTCTTTACATTTCTATTTTATATCTATTTTTTGTGTTATAGGGTTTCTTAGTACTTCTTCCAGAAATTGTGTTATTTTCATCCTAGTTTCCCCTTTTGGAATTGAAGTATTTTTCTTATTTTGATTACATGAGAATCTCATGGTCTCTCTAGAAACTGAATGAGTTCATACCCTTGTGTACATCTTGTTTAATTTAATCTCATTTTTACTTTCTTACAACAAAAAATAGAAATTCTCTTGTCAATATAATAAAATTTGTATTATAAATTATAATGATGATTGATAGATTTACAATGTGGATATAATGGAGTAAGTTATTAAGTGGACAATTTCATTTTTATTTATTTTTATAAGTTCCTCCCCTATTTATTATTTTTTCCAAAATTTGGATGACCTAAGTTGTATTAAAATGGGCCAAAACTCCTAAGGATAAGGTTTCATGGTCAAAGGTTCCATCAATCAAGTGGAATTTTAAATACTGGAAAAAATTGTATTAGATGGGGGGAATGATTTTAATGCAAAATAGGTGGAGTTTGTCCACTAATTAACTTACTACTTGATATAATTGTTCATTTCATGTTTAATTTATTGAAATTTGATTGTTAATATGGTCAAATTTGGTTGTTAATTTCCTCTGGTCAAAATGGATTTTATTTAGTGAAATTCGATTGCCAAGCCATGCATTATTAATATATAGTAACAAACTAAAAATTAAAAATATATTTTAGATAGTGATGTAAATATAAGAAGTGTGAAGAGAATAAGTGTAAAAAAATATTTTTATTGAAAATTCTCTTTTCAATTTAATAAAAAAATTATTATAAATTATAATAATATTGTTTCATAACGTCACGATATGTGAATATAATGGAATAAGTTATTAAGGATTATTATATATAATGGAATAAGTTATTAAGGATTATTAATATATAGTAACAAACTAAAAATAAAAAATATAGTTTAGATAATGATATAAATATAAGAAGTATGAAGAGAATAAGTATAAAAACTTATTTTTATTGAAAATTCTCTTTTCAATTTAATAAAAAAATTATTATAAATTATAATAATATTGTTTAATAAAATTATCATATATAAATATAATGGA
>SNQJ01S0016900.1:129441-140421 GCA_010110895.2 Picea sitchensis
CCCCTAGAGGGTTTCCCAGGATAAATGTTGTGTCTATTGTGGATGTGTATTTCTCAGTGATCTTGTGCTTATTATGCTCTTATCTTTATGAAATGCAAAGAACTATAATGATAGCATAAACATTAACACATCTCCTTCTTAGGTTTCTCATGACCAACATTAGCATGCTTCATAGTCTTTACATCCCTATTTTATATTTATTTTTTTGTGTCTTTAGGGGTATTAGTGGTTATTTCAGTCTTCATTTTTCAAGAATTATTATTCTATATCCATCCTTGTTTCCCCTATGGGGCACAATTTTGTTTTTCTTATTTGGATTACAGAAGACTGTCATGGTCTCTCTAGAAACTGAGTGATTTCAGACCCTCATGTACATCCTGTTTATATTAATCTTTTCAGTTTAATAAAATTTGTATTATAAATTATAATGATGTAGATTTAATAGATTGACAATGTGGATATAATGGAGTAAGTTATTAAGTGGACAAACAAAGTTTTTTTTTTTCATTTTTTTGGAAAGATCCTCTCTTATCTATGGGTTTTTTCAAAATTTGGATAACCTAATTTTTATTTAAATGGGACAAAACTCCTAAGGATCGTTCCATGGTCAAAGGTTCTTTCAATCAAGTGCAACTCTAAATCCTAGAAAAACTAGTATGAGATGCAGGGAATGATTTTAGGGTGTGTGCGCCAAGTTGGTGGAAAAAAACGTTGCAAGGGGTTCAACAAGAATGAGCCCTTACAGGTGTGTGTGCACGTACCTAGGAATATGCACATGTTCCTGATGTTAGAGGTTCCAGAGGGATGTTCCAATGTCTTCACAAGATCGAGAGTATGCTAGTTGTGACCCCATGTTAGGTCCTCACCCCCTCCCCCCCCAAGCGATGAACTAACCCCCCTTCCCAACATCCTTCTCTTGCAAAGGGATTGTAGTAGATACAAGTATCTCTATCTTACTTTACTAAGAGCCTAGTGCAACATGGTATCTTTGTTGCACTATCTCGACATAAAGTTTATGCCAATGACATTGATAGAGAGGTTGGACCTTCAACCCCTAGAGAAACGTGTAGTGAGGAAAGGGAACATGGAGATATAATTAATCCATGTAAACCCCATAGATTCTCCAGTTGCAATCGGACATGGTATGGGCCTATGGAGGCTAGTGGAAAATAAAGATTCATGGAGGAGGATACCTATGAATCAATTAATTATTGTATGCATGAGACATGATTTCATGCCTTGGTTGTAACAGGACTCGGAACTCGAAGTTCTTTCGAACTTTGGAACATTCTTTGAATACCAAAACCATGGAAACCATGGTTATGTTCTCCAAGGATGAGGATTTTCGTCAGTTAAGAGATAGAATGGAGGCATTGTAGCTACAAAACATATATCTTTTGAACGTGGTTATCTGGTTAGCTCATTGTCATAGCGACTCACTCCATCCTCTATTATGCATTAGCCATGGGAAGAATTCTCTGCTGCAACTACTCACAGGGGTAACTTAGGCCCATCTCCTTTCCAGGTTCCTCAAGAGAAACATTAGAATGATTCATAGTCTTTACATTTCTATTTTATATCTATTTTTTTGTGTTATAGGGTTTGCTAGTACTTCTTCCAGACTTCAAATTCCAATAATTATTGTGTTATTTTCATCGTGGTTTCCCCTCTCAGGCACGAAAGTATTTTTCTTATTTCGATTACACTAGACTCTAATCGTCTCTTTAGAAATTGAATGAGTTCATATCCTCATGTACATCTTGTTTAATTTAATCTAGTTTTTACTTTCTTACAAAAAAAGATGAGAATTCTCTTGTCAATATAGTAAAATTTGTATTATAAAATATAATGATGTAGATTGATAGATTTACATTGTGGATATAATGGAGTAAGTTATTAAATGGACAAATTCAACTTTTTTTTATTTTTATTTTTTGAAAGTTCCTCCCCTATTTAATTGTTTTTCAAAAATTTGGATGACCTAAGAGTTGTATTAAAATGGGCCAAAAATCTTAAGGATAAGGTTTCATGGTCAAAGGTTCCATCAATCAAATGGAACTTTAAATACTGGAAAAATTTGTATTAAATGGGGGGAATAATTTTAATGCAAAATAGGTGGAGTTTGTCCACTAATTAACTTACTACTAGATATAATTGTTTATTTCATGTTTAATTTATTGAAATTTGATTATTAATCTAGTCAAATTTGGTTGGTGATTTCATCAAATTTGAATATACATTCATTATTTTATTTAGTCAAATTTGATTGTTAAGACATAGATTATTAATGTTTAGTAACAAACTAAAAATTAAAAATATAGTTTAGATAATGATGTAAATATAAGAAGTGTGAAGAGAATAAGTGTAAAAACTTTTTTCATTGAAAATTCTCTTTTCAAATTAATAAAAAAATTATTATAAATTATAATAATATTGTTTAAGACTTGATATTAGTATTGGGTTGAGTTTAAAATTTTTTATAATGTTTAACTTAGGAAGTTTGTATTCATATATTTTAAAATAAAAAATATATATATTTGTTACAATTTTATTGGCTAATAGATTAGAAGTGTTATTGTCAACTTCACTTTTTCCAATGTTTTAATTAATTTTACTTCACTTCTTCCAACTGCTACCCTCAACTGCCACCTTTAACTCAAGTAGTCACTGTCCTTTTCCATGCAATTTGAACTAATCAACATGGTCCACATTTCCAAAATCACATGGCTTGATTGTCCTCAAGATGATATGAATCTCCATGAGGTACCAGTTATGGGCTTGAGGGTTTTTTGTAATTTGTGAATGAAGTGAGGTTTCCCTAACTAGTGAGGTTTCACTAACTCTATATGCCCTGTGAGTTTTGTTGTTGCAACAATTCAACTACCTATTCTTGTGCAAATTTCACCAAACAATGTTGCATTATCCTTTGGCATTTTGATTTACAGTGTTAAATTTGTTTGTTGGAATTTACAGTTTGTTTTTCCCTCTCACTATTCTGGCATACATTTCCACCCAGAAGGAATCTGTCCTTCCACCTTATGCAGAGAGCATTGTTGACTCTCCTTCCTCTCTCCATATCGATATCTATTATCAAGTTGAGAAGTCTCTAGGTAACTATTCGATGAAAGAAATATTCTGGTAGAGTTTAACAATTTATTTTACGTTGGTACCTTATATCAAACTTTTAGAAGTCTCTTTCTTTTGTAAGCTTTGTCACTAGTATTTTTTTTAAATATGCTTATTCCTACATACTAGAAAATTAGTTCTACGTTTTTATGGCAATGTAATTTCTGGTTGAAACCTCTCTCATTAGAGGACACCATAGAATTCCAATCTACTTCTATGGAAGAAATAAGCACGATTACCCATAAGATTAACAACTAAGTTTCCTTTAGAATATAACGATAGAGAAATGAAGTTTTTAATATATTGCTTCCACCTTCTCTCGGATTTGAATGCCATTTCAACCGTAGTCCCCAAAAAAAATTGGTTACCTAGATTGACAAGGATAGTTCGACTCTAGAATTGATAAAATTCCTTTGTCTTTTCCAAACATGAAATACGAAAGTGCATTTAGATTACAAATATGAATATTATTGGGACAAAAGATTGATAAATTTATTACCTAAATTCTTTTGGGTAAAACATTTACCAACCTTATTGTTATAATTATTTATTATATTCATAGCCATGGATAAATTTCTTAGTTCTCTGCACTAAGTTAATCCTGAATAAAATATAACACAACAATTGAAAGTCAATTAAACAAAGGATTGAAACATTTCTTTACATTGACCTAAAGGCTCTCAAACAAGAAGTACGTGTTTTAACAAAAACGAAAGAAAACATGAAGAAATTTCTCATTAAATATTGTTTATTATTTTCCATCTTGTCCGTATTGATGGGTTTGACCCTCATTCTAGAAAATCGATCAAGACAATTTTCGGAAAAAATCAAATCACATCACATCAGAAAAAATCAAATCACATCACATCACATATGTGCTTACATTTCCAGATCACGTGTTTAATCTACATGAACCGCTCTTGCGTACTCCCGACTTAACTGGAAAAAATCCTTTAGGATCTGAAAGTAAATTACTAAGGCTTTAATTATTTCTTTAAACCTCAGTTCAAACTTACACCATACTAGAAATCTCTTTTTTCTTTATACAGGTTGAAACAATTTTAGGGTTACTCGATCATGGCCAATACCAAAGAATAGGTATTTGAGTTTCCAGCTTTTTAAGGGTTACTTGATCATGGCCAATACCAAAGAAAGGTATTCGAGTTTCAAGCTTTCTACAAATTCCTGTAGGTTTTGTTAAAATAATTTTTTTTACCGTGTACTAAACCGGGAGTTATAATTTTATAAAATTTGTCAAGGATTGTAATGGCAGTTGTCCTCTTTTAAGAGAATATTTTTTATTTATAAATGAATGGGTTTCTTCTCGATCATATAAAAGAAGAGTAGTCTTTATATTTGTTTATATAATCTATTTCTCCATTATATAATTTTTTTATTTTGATTCGATAAATAAAATTATTATTTATATATATAGTTGGATGAAGAGTCGTCTTTATACTTGTTTATATAAACTATTTCTTTACTATATAATTTTTTGGATTTTCGTTCAATAAATAAAAGTATTATGTATATATATTTGGATGAAAAATTTGTATTGAAAGTCTTATTTCCTGTATTTTTCTCTGTAATATACAACAATTATAATATAATTAAGAATATATATTATATATGCTCAATAAATCTAGATATATACAATGCATAGTATTTTAGTCTAATTTTATTCATCTATGTTTCTACCATTTATCTTGTGCTGTCTAATTCAGTACACTGCATGCATAAGTACTTTGGATCCATATAACCAATTTTTTAAGAAAATTCTCACTATTTGCAATTTCAAACAGTATATTAATATGCAGATTATCTTCACTAGAGATTAGAATATACATATTTGTACCAACAAGTTGGAAATAAATGAAAAAACTGGAGATGCATCACTTATTAGTCCCTGCCTGGATTCTAGCTGTTGAGTCACTATTAATATAGTTTGATTTTAAATTCTCTATTTTTTTTTTCAAAGTTTTAAGTAATAGTTGAAATTTCTTTAATTAAATAATAAAACTAATAATTTATAAGAGGAACTATGGGTTAGCACAATTGGTTAGACTACACTCTTTTAGTTTGGGGAAAGGTTACGAGTTCGAGTCTGTGTCTCCTGAAACTGCGAAGCTTTATCACCCTCATATCAACCACTATGTGAAGAAGTATCTAAAGTGAGTTTCCAGCTCAAAATTAGAAGATAAAGAAAAAAAGAAAAAGTAATGATTTTTATTTATTTTAAAAATCAATTTATTTACAATTTGATTGACTAAAATGAAATATTACTGTGATTTAACCATTTTGATATGAATGCAAATCTCCTCGATTCTGGTGTATGTGTTTCGGTGGCCTGAGGCGGATGTGGTCGGATGACAAACATAATTGTACATTTCGTGCTTCCCATGTGATCGTGTTAACGTGAAGTTAAATCCTGCATCAAATTCAAATTTACGTCAATAAAATCTAGATTTGACATTATAGATATTAATAAATATACCTTAGGTATCTAGATTTGACATTAAAGATACTAATAAATGTACCTTAGGTATATTTAGTGTTAGTTTTTGAAGAAAACCTATCAACTGGTTGACAGGTTTTAGGAAACCACCCTTTTCATCCATCTATGCAGTACTTTGAAACTACCCTGTAATTACCTTTAAACTGTGCTAACATCACTGCAAATGTCGTAGAGGTGATGATGTCTTATCTTTCCACATGTTCCATCCAGCCAAAACCAGCCGACTCACTTCACATAAAGCTTCAGGGTAGAACCGCCTTTGCTCTCTGTATTCGTCTGATAAGGTCAGAAGATATTGTTGTACCACCTCCAATGGAATATCTCCATCATCTGGAATATATGATAAAAACCTCACCCTATTCGAACCATCGCGATTTGCGTGGTCTCCTGCCCCGTGGTCTCCAAGGTACTTATTTCTTTCACCATTAACGAGTCGCCTTGGTTATCTCCAAGTTACTTTTTTGAAAAGAGTCCTTATTTTGAACTTTGAAGGCCCCCCCGCCCATGAATCCCATAGTTAAAGCGATATTTACGGGCTATATTTACTTGGGTAGTGTACAAATCTGACAAGTTGGATTGTTACTTGAATGCGATGGGGACATTCAAGCTTCACAAATTCTTATACAGGAAGAAGAAGAGCAAAATCCGTCGGACTCTTACCCCAGATTTGAAGTCTTCCATCTGCGGTCACTTCCACTCTTGTCAACACTGCAACTGTCCCCACTATTGCGAGGTAGCTTACTTTCACTGCAATCAACCATCCATGGCGTCCAAGGTCGAACCCAATGCGCCTCCACTACCTCCAGGAGCAGAAATCTATCCAGATTGGATAGCATACGATCGGCCACTTGAAAATCAACCTCTAATTCAAGGACAAGGTCATGGCTATTACACAGAATCTGGACCATCGAGTTCCAGTTATGGAACTCATACCCCTGTGCCCTATGGGCAGATCCAATCATATCAGCAATACATGGCCCCATCTCCTGCCTATGGAGTGCCCGTTTGGCAGCAACACCAGGAGAGTAGGCCTGAATGGAGTACAGAGCTCTGTCACTGCAAATCAGACATGGCGATCTGCTTGCTTGGGTGTCTTTGCCCATGCATTCTCTTTGGAAAATTTGCAGAGAAGTTGGACGGGGACGTGACTCACTGCCTCACAGCTGCAATCGTTTGGTATATTCTGCAGCAATTTACGTCTTGTGGGTGCATTTATTCGTGTGGGTATAGAAGGAAGCTGCGTGCAAAATACAATCTTCCTGTGAATCCCTTGCCTTATTGCCTTGTGCATTTCTTGTGCTGGCCTTGTGCATTTTGTCAGGAGTACAGAGAATTGCATGTTCGGAGGATCAGAGAAGAGGCTTGGGATTCTAGAACAGTCACGGCTCCTCCGCAGCAATCAGTGAACTATTGAAAGTAAGGGATAAATCGTTTGCAGTGATTGCACTGCATGTTTTCGAAGAAGATAACTGAATGTATTTGCCATGTTATTGAATGTGTTTGCTTGGGATTTGTGAATAAGATATGATGTTTAGGCACTTTTCATTACATGGTTTTATTCAAGTTGCCAAGTAGGTGTACAGCGTGAAAACATTTGTATTTATAGATTTTTTACTTATGTATAATTTGACTTGAGCTATTGCAACAAAAGACAGGTTTATTGGAAGTGAATATTAGTTGGTCTGTTAATTGGAAGTGAATAATATTAGTTGGTCTGTCAGTCTTTTAACTGTAAAATGCCCTATATATCTATAATAAGAGTGCCCCTTTTTGGAGAATAAGTGATGGTATCAGTTTTGATGGTTACTGGGGTTTCTGATTTGTTTAGTATGGATTAATTTTCTTTATATATAATCAGGGTTAAAACATAGTTCCTATGTGAATGGATAAAACATGTACATTTTAGTTTTTAAATGGTTTTGTTTAGTTTTGTGTTTAATATGTATAAATTTGCTTTTTTGTTTATTTACAACTAAGGTTAAAACTTAGTTCTCATATGAATAGATATGACATGTGCATTTTAGTTTCCAAATGGTTGTTGAATTAGACAGAGTATACTGGTAAATTATTATTTTTTTTACCTTTTTCTTTCACTTAGATAATGAATAAAAAAATCATAAGTAACCACACTGTGACGAATGGAAATTCATCATGAAAATTGAACAACTGTTGGTGCAGAGCTTCCAGGCCATGATGAGACATAGGTTCCTAATAAACAGAGTTATGTTTTAGCTTAGACCTTCATCAAATTAAATTTGAAAATTATATGAAGATGAGAATAATAAAACATTGCAAAGTTTTGCAGTAAGCCAATCTATTTTCTATCACAGTTGTGATGATGTAAAAGTGAGTGGTGTTTTTATGTGTATTCCATCTTTTGAAATGGCCTTCATAGATATATTTCAAAAGAGTGGCAGCTTACCAAGAGCATGTTTATGTTTCAAAAGAGTGAAGGCTTGCCAAGAGCATGTCTGCAATAGCAAAAATTTTGCTTTGAGGAATCTCAATTTTTGAGAAAGTTTACCAAAAACTCATTGCTATTGAAATAGTACTTGAATAATTTTTTTTTCACTGTGTGAACTCTGAAATTCAAAATTCTTTTGAACTATTATGGAGGAGTAGCTAGTATAATGATCCTGTAGGAAGATGCTCAGCATTAAGTTGACAATTTTATTTTATGTCTAAAAAAGTATTAAATTATAAATTATATAGTGATTCAGATTGGAGCATATAATCTTTTTTTATATAGAAAAAAATCATTATATTCATGAGAGGTCTGTTATGGGCTGTTACACCCTTCAAACAAAAAAAACTTTCCTACTACCTTGACCCTTGTACATTTTACCAGTGCCTGTCTCCTTCACTTCTACTGTCATAAAAACATATCATTCTATAACTTCTACTGTCAAAACGACCCATCATTCTATCAACATGAAAAGAGTTAACATTTATTATACTTCTACTTCTATTTTTACCTCAATCTCCATGATTTCTCACATCTTCTTCCTTCTCTGTGGAAGAATGGTAGCGCAATCTCCATGATTTCTCATGTCTTTTTCCTTCTCCATGGAAGAATAGTAGTTATTCAAATCAATAGAGTTCGGTTAAAGATTTCGAAAATTAAAATAAAAAATTAAGTATCCTAAAAATTTGAAAAATAAATTTGTTGGATGAAAACCTTAACGATGCATTTCTCTCATTCCAGTATTTAAATTGAATTTCCTTAAAAAAAAATTACAATTACAAACCCCTAAACCCTTCCATAATGGCACTCATAATTTGTCTTATTTAACTTTAAAAATAAAAATTTCACATATATATATATATATATATATGGTGTGACAAAATTCTATTAAAAAATGAGTCAATACCAAAATTCATTACAAAACTAACTCTGCACAAAGATTCATTACAAAATAACCTCTGCATATTTATTGGTTACAATATTTAGTATATACATTGAGGATTTTGAAATTGAAACATATGCACCTCAAAGTTTACTACAAAACATTTTCATTATTAAGGTTAATTACAAAAAGATCTTCATTATCAAGTTAATTATAAATCTGAAAGAATTCACTACAAACAATCTATAATTATTTATTAATTACAATATTTAATATTTACAATAAGAAATTTTGAATTTGTATATGCATTCATAAGAATTTTGAATTTGTATATGCATTCACATTGTGGAGGGTTTTGAATTTGTATATGCATTCACATTGTAAAGCTCATGAGTGATCTTTACGAATGAAAAAGATCAGCAACCACCGCTGCCAGCCCGCTCTACGGCCGTTGTGGGTATGATGGGGCTCCTTCACACTCCGCAACCACTGGCGCCAGGCCGCTCTATCGCGGTTATGGGTATGATGAATCAAAATGGAAAAAACAGCCTTCACCCTCAGCAACCACCGCCGCCAGCAACTTCTTCAACAAGTTCCTTGAATCGCGCCGTATGATCCTCCTACACAAAATGAAAATATCAAAGCTCACCCGAAGTTTATGAGATTTCATTGAGTTTTCCAACTGTAATTTTGTTTCATCTTAATCCCTTGTGTTATTCCAAAAGTTCGTTCGGTCGTTGACTTATCAGTCTATGCTCTTGTGTTGAATAAATGGTTTCATCTTAATCAGAATGAACATTATACAAGTTACGCTTTAAATTCTAATTATACAACTTTTGCTTCTCATAAGCCAAGCTTTAATTCGATTTAAACAACCTCATCTTTTCGAAAACACGAATTTTGTTTGGAATTAATCCCAGTTTGTTTATTTTTCTTCTTTTTAAGTAATTTGTTTAGATAAATTTGTTCTTTCTACACTTTGCCATACGTGACAATTAACAGAATAAATTATTTATCTTGCTTTGTTACACATTTTTGTATGTGATCCATCAACAAATTCTTTATGATGTTGTCTAAATTGTAGTTGCTCTAGTCTCATATTGGGGTTGTAAGTTTATGGTAGGTGGGTGACTTAACTCAGCCCATTCTTCTTATGAGACACATGCTATGTTGTAATGTATGTTGTACTCTCAAGATTTAGGTTAAAAATATGACACATGCTATGCTATAGCTATAATGGTCGAAGATTTAAATTTTAATGGTCGAAGATTTAAACTTGGATTTATACCAAACTGTACAAACTATGCTTTGTATAAGCTACACTTTAAATTCAAACTCTACATCCTATCATTTTTAAAACTATAAAACAAATTATTACAATTTTCTTTGTTATTTTTGTTTGATGAAAAGGGTAAATGTGTTGTTTTAAGCTCCTAAGTCCTCTCATGTATTTCAATATTTTAATGATTTATTGATACTCTAATCACTTGAATTTATATATTTTCATGAAACTAACTAAAAATTAACAATATAATAAAGTTAATGATGTAAATATAAACAGTGTCAATAGAATTAATAGAGTAAGTGTGCAAACTTCCTTTTTATAGAATTAATAGAGTAAGTGTGCAAACTTCCTTTTTATTGAAAACTCACTTTTCAATTTAATAAAAAAATTATTGCAAGTTATAATAATGGGGTTTAATAAAGTGACAATATGCTGATATTTAATGAAGTTAGTTATTAAGTAGACAAACTTTTTCAACATGTATGATGTGTAAAATTTTATACCCTTCGCACAGGTCCTAAGGAAATCAAGTCCCCCTTCATCCCGTGCAGTCGATAGTTTCCCTTTACCATTTTATCTTGTTGTAGTGTGGATATTTGGACTCAAAAAATGACCTAGACCTTTGGAATAAAAAAATGAAGCACATGTTAGCGCTATGATGGTTGGAGTTTTAACCTCATTTTTCAAACTATACAATGAACTATTAA
>SNQJ01S0016901.1:0-29284 GCA_010110895.2 Picea sitchensis
TGGAGAGCTTTTGGACGGTTTTGGAGAGCAGAGATGCTGAGGCAAAGCCAGGTCTAAGCCAGTTTGAGGCAGGGAAGCTGTTGAGGAGGAGATGTTGTCGGACGATTTCTGAGAGCTCGGGACATCCATTTCAGGTGTCGTAAGTTGTGCAAGATTCTAGAGATCTGGGCAAACATGACCAGATCAGTCTAGAAGCCATTCGGCATTGTAAAGATGTACTAATAAGCTTTCAAAAAGAAATAAAGAAGCCTCCCTCACAGAGAAAAGGCCCGGAGACGTAGGCAACGTTGTACCGAACTCCGTTATCAACCTGTGCATTATGGTTTGCTGTTTTTCATTGCATTTCAGATTTGCATATATGTAAATGGTTGTGTAATTCATTTCCTTTTCTCACTCTTTCGTTAAGTTTCCCAATGGTTAATTAATTCATGCAAATAAAAACTCAACCATAAGTCATTCGAAAAATCCTGACGGATCAATATTTCTCAAACCAACAAAGGAATATTCATTTCTTAGACCAAATATATCAAGGAGATGTTGAATAAGTTTGAAATGGATGATTATAAACCTATTAGGACACCCATGATCATTGGTTTCAAATTGAGCAAAGAGGACGAATCAAAGGAAGCTAATAAAACTTTGTACATATCAATGATAGGTAGCCTACTATATGTGACAACTTCTAGGCCATATATTATGTAGGCAGTAGGATTTTTTGGAAGGTTTCAATTTGCACCAAAGGAAACACACGTGTATGAAGTAAAAATAATATTTAGATATTTGAAAGGCACATTGGATTTTGGTTTATGGTAGGTATCCCAGAGGTAAAAATTTTACACCAACATCTTACACATATGAAAATGGGGTAGGTAGTGTGGATGATAGAAATAACACCAATGATGGAGAATTCTTTTCAGGAAATAGTCTAGTATCTTGGTTCAACAAGAAGAAATCTTCAATTTCTCTATCCATGACATAAGTAGAATACATTGCAACAACAACATGATATACAAAAGTTCTATGGATGAAACAAATGTTGAAGGACATCAAGGTAGAGTACGATCATCCCATATCAATATGATTTGACAATACCAATGAAATAAACATTTCAAAGAATCTGGTTATGCATTTGAAGAGAAAGCACATTCCAATTAAATACCATTTTATAAGAGAGAAAGTCATAGAACAAAATCTAAAGATGTAATATATTGGTACAAAAGAACAAGTTTTTGATATATCTACAAAAAATCTTCCTAGAGAAACATTTGAGTATCTTAGATAGAAACTTGGAGTGGTTCCTATGCCATCCAATCACTAAAGCAATCCAAGAAAAGCACAAGCTCATGGGAGCTACAAAAAGAGAGAAGGTTGCTAGATGCAAAGAGGACAATAAAGAGTAAAGTGTAAGGGGAATAAAATCCTTTTACCATTGATTTCAAAGGGGGGTATTAAAGATAAAGGGGGTGACTTGAATAAAGAAGGAAGAAATTAACTTGGATGAGAGAAAAAATTGTGATATATATGGTTGCAGATAGGGGCATTATAAAATTTAACTAAGTGTTTCCATATGTGACAATGGGGAGTTTAATGGAAAATCTATTTTCATTGATGTCAAAGAAAAAGGGATATCATAAATGTCTCTATGCATTGATGAGGTTATGTGTGAACGTAGGATGATTTTGAACAACCAATCCAAGTGAATTTGGGTTGCATTTGAATTATAAAATTGGAAGCCAAATGAGATAACCCCATTGAAGAAGAATAGAGGAATGAGATCAGGGAGGTGAATCAAGTTAATTGAAGGTGAAAGAGAACCATGGAATTAATAATAAGAAGAATATATGACCGTTGAAAGTAATTAACTGGACTGAGATCCAATACTAATATATCCCACATGAAAAAAAGAAAAATGATTTTAAAGGATTTATATTGCAAAAGTGATATCACATGGTTTGAACATGAATGGGTGAGTTATGGAACTCTACACAAAGAGTTACCATTTAGTCATGGGGCCCAACATATCAAATATCATCATACCAGAGTAAAGGAGTGAAAATGCATGGATAAATTTCCAATGTCTCGGTGGCCTGGTATACTCAGTGGTTGGAAATAGAGCATAAACAAGGTTCCATACCGGATCGGGTGAAAGTGTAGTGTTGTAATATCAAGGGAACAATGGGCTAGTGAATTGGTAGGATGGTGAAAATGCCACATCAGTTCCATAAAAGAAACCACATTAGTGCCACATGTTAGGCCATGTACTTGTTCTGAGTCAACATTGTGTCTGAACAAGGTAGGATGACATCAACAGTCACGTCAGTACTCGTGCCACATCATCCAGTACAAATGGAAGGGGTCCATTTGGAGACCATGTCATATGACACTTCAACACATGTCGTAGATCGAAAATCAATAGATTGAAGGAGTATTTTATTGTTAAAGTCTGGGGGCCTGGTGGTGTGGTGGGCCGGTGAGTCTGGTGAGCTCGGTGGGCTGATCACTTGGTGGTATACCAAATCGAGGAAAACTATCAAAGGTGTAGTGTTGAAGGTTCGATGGGCCATTGAGATGGTGGTACTGATGGCCCATACACTAGATCAGGGATAATAGTTGAAGGCATGATATTGAGGTTCTGGGGGCCCGATGAGCCCAGTGGACCGATCTCCCTATAGTATACGTGATCGAGGAAAAATGTTGAATGTGGAAATTTAAAGTCCCAGGTGTTACACATTATTTTCGTCATCCCTATGACCGTTAATGATGTAAACCTATTTGTTTCCTTCAGAGGGGTCAGTGGCCCGAGTTCTTGAAGAGAGAAGGGAGAAGAACTTTCCCTAAGAAAAGAAGTTGCATTTTCTTGTGTAAAAACCTTATAAAAAGGAAGTTCGCAGGCTGCCTATGTATTAGGGTGTGAGAATGCTTGATTCTGGCAGGCTGTCCACACTTAGGGTGTGAACTATTCACAGGTTTCTCTATAGGTAGGGTGCGAGAATGCTTACACGTGGGAAAAACGAGCATTTTCTCGAATCTTCTAGAAGTAGAAACTTCCATGGTGAGGTGGCATCCGAATGGTTTGGATCTTACTAGATTTCATGATTTAGTGGGATCATCCTAACCTCCTCACCTTATCCTCTTCAACTCACAAAAGGAGAGGAGTTCTCATGGAGAAAGTTATCTTTGGTTAGCTTGGAGATTTTATCTTGGTTAGAGTGGTTTTGAGTTTTGCCTTTGTCAAGATAGATTGTTAATACTATCAGATCTGTGCTCTCAGAATTCTTGGAGTGAAAGTGTGTGGGAAACTAAGGACAGTTGGAAGGGACCTTACGACATCAAGGCCATGGTTGTAATATCTCTTTCACATTTAATATGATACAGTAATATCATTCTTTCCTATAAAGCTTGTTGTGTTTTATTGTATGATTCCTTGATCACATACATAGGTTTATATTGAGTTTATGCAATTACTATCACTTTGGTTGGTTGCGTTCTTTTGTAGGATCATCATGGTATGAGCATTGGAATGGAGCTAGGATGGCAATGGTGAGAGGAAGCGACATTTAAATGATATGTCACTCCTCCCTCTTTAGTTAATAAATTCAATATCTAAAACTTAAGGAAAGCGTCATGTTCTGGTGTGTTTTGTTCTAGATCTAGGTGGATCTAGGGAGATCAGTTAGTGTCCGCACCTACCGATTTGTCCGAAAACACCAGGGGATCAATGGTCTCGATATAATGAGAACTAGATCAATGGTGTTCGAGATACAATATAGGATTATAGGATGGATACTATGAAATAAAGTGTAATATCCCTAGGCCAAACCCAATTGTAATGTAAATGAAAATGTACTTAAGCTGGTGAGCTATTTGATATCATTTTGTATGAAAATTTCATGGCATAGTGCGCATTTGTACTGGGCAGTAAAATGATGAAGTGTGCACATTCCTGGATATTGCGTGCAACAACTTGAGTGCACGTGATATTGAAGCCCGGGTGCCTTTTGTGTATATGCTGCATTTTATAGGCTGGTGAGCCAGTTATTTTAAGTTTTGGGCCCTTCATTTTGGGAAAGAATTGTGCAAGTTTTGATTAAGAATGAGTTGCGCAAACTTCATCAGAGGCCAGAAGGAAGAATAATAGAAAGCAGTTGTGGAATCTAGCGCAACACTAGCTAAGCAACAAATAGTTGCAACAGAACAAGAAAGCGAGCAAGACGAACAGGAAGACATAACCCAACTATATATAGTACTGAATATAATTATAAAAGGGTTGGTTAGGCTGGGTTGGTGGTGTTGTTGTTGTTTGTTAAGTTCATTGGTTCACTCATTCATGAGTTGATTAGAATTGGGTTGAGTCATGTCTATTGTTGGCCCTTGGTTATGGAAGGAAGCAAAGGACAAGGAAGAAAAGGTGAAAAGTGAACTTCGCGGAAGACACAGTAACTGTCACTGGGTCGAAGTGAGTAAAAGAGAAAAAAATATGGAGTGAAGTATGGAAATGCAAGTTGTTGGATGAGGATATCGAGGATGACAGATCGAAAAGGAAGATGGATCGAGGACAACTTAGAAAGTGGGAAAATCCACCATTGGATGCTTTGGAGCACCACGTGAGAAGGAAGGAAAGATAGGTTTGTGAAGCCCAGAAAAAGCGAGTCAAGTTGACCTAGGGTTTTAGACACCTAGGGTTTTGGTACCTAGGGTTTGGGCACCTAGGTTTTGGCCTAGGGTTGTCAGTGAGGTATTGTAATGTATAAATAAAGATCAAGAGGACCTGGGTTGGGTTGGTATATAATTGTTGTTGATCTAGATCTATTGTTGTGGTGAGATATTACTGTATTGAGAGAGAGAAGTGCTAAGTGAGAGAGCCTTTTGGTATTGTAAGATATTCATATGTGTGTGAAGGTCAAGTATTGCAGCTGGATGTGCAAGGAAGGGAGAGAAAGAGAGAGAAGAAAGAAGATCTACTAGCTAAGAGTGTAGACAAGGACTGTAAGCTTTATCTTAATAAATCATAAGCACAGTTCTGTGGATGTAGCCCTAGAGAGAGGGTGAACCACGTACATCTTGTGTTGTGTGTGTGATTGATGCTTTGATCTCTGTCACTATTATATTGTTATTTCTGTTGTTGTATTATATTAGATCTATCACTGTGTAGGGTAGATCTAGCTTGGTGAGGGATATATGAATGTTTCCTTGTTGTTGTATTAGATCCACTTGATATTCCTCTGGTTGTAGACATCTCTATCTTGTAACCCCCCTCTTAGTTTCTTCAGGTGAGACTGCATCTTCTTCGTAGGTGTTTCCAAAAGGGTCAGTAGCTATGGCTTGTTGGTGTTCTCTTTGAGTGAACCTTGGGTCTTCCCCTGTGCCAACAAATGGTTCTATTATCGGGACTAGAATCTTTATGAGGGAATGTCAAGGTGGTTCCCATCGAAGATAGATATTCAGAAGTGGATAGAAGATTAAGAAAGGGACTTCATTGGAGCCCTTAACAAGAACCCTAATCTAAATACTGAAGATTGGCTACAAATATACATCTTCATTGACATTCATGAGATCTTATTTGGAGAAATCCATCAAGAGTTGTCTAAGTGGTTGGCTAGCTTAGCAGATACCCAGTTCAAGATCAGATCTAGAACCCCTATGGGTTGGACATTAGCGTTGATGCAAAAGGTCAAAAAAGTTGATAACATTGCATCCAGAGTAGTGGATCATTGGTTTGATAGTACCATTGGAGGGTATATCACCGAGTTTGCTATTGACAGAGTAGAATCATATATCCAGGCCGAGAGATACTTTTTCAAAGGACCTAGAGGAAATTTTTTTCACTTTCTGAAGCTGAGAATCAAGATGTTGTTGCATGAAAAGAACGTCTTGAAGATATAGTATATCGAGTGGATTTGAAAAGAATAATGTTCAAGAATTCAGATAGTGACAGTGACACAGAAGCTGGACATACGCGCAGAGGGAGAGTATTCATAGGGGTTCACCTTGAGAACCTATTTAATAAAAACTAAGGGGAAGAGGGTTTCTACGGTGGAGAAGAGGCAGATCTGATAGACGAATAACATTCAGAATCCGCTAGGAAAGAGGAAGGAGAAGCTGAAGAACCTCACTAGGACGAGCCCAAAACTTCAAGAACTACACAAACTGTTGAAGTAAGTATTTTTAATCATCTTGTTATTTCAGTAGGACTAGGTAATCAAAATAATCAAAATCACTAGAGTCCTCAGAGTACTATTACTAGTAGCTCAACATCAACTTAGAAAGGAAACCTAGGTAGCTCTATGGTAGATGAGATGAGGCTCCCTATATCTAGGGGATATGGATCTGAAGATCCTTATTAGCATTAGTTTCTGTGTGAAGCCACATGGAATATTAAAAATTTCATTGATGAAGTTGTTTAAAAGGACCCAGTTCAACACTACCCTAGGGGATCACACACTGATCTGGTACATGAAACTTGTCCTAGGACTTACGCAGGCTAATCCAGTGGGTGAGATCAAGAATGCACTAATTGCAGAGTTCAAGAAACCTAATTCAGAGTCCTAATGTATTACAGAACTGAAGGAGATCAAGCATAAAGTAGATGAGCTTGTTTGGGATTTTGATCAAAGGTTCAAGACCTTAACAGGTCGATTAACTTTTCAGATCCTAGATGAACAGAATAAAGAATGTTTCATCACTACCATTTTACCACACATTAGAGTTCTCCTGATGCAGCAGAAGATTACTTTGCAGGCATAAGCATTGGAAATCACTATGAAGCTTGAATCAACCCCTATGGGAGAATCCAGCTCAGGTATGAGCCAAATCTTGAGCCAACTGACTAGTTTATCTCTATAGGTAGAGGATATATAGAAGGACAAGGGGAAGGAAAAAAGAGAATATATTTGGTGTGTAAGATGTAGATCATAAGGCCATGATAAGGAACAATGTTCTTTATTCCATGAATATTTGGCCTCGGGAGCACTGAGCCCCTTGAAGCAATTCAACCTACCCTGGTGTGAAGTATGCAGAAACAGGAATCACATAGGTGAGTGCTATTACATGCATAAGTATGTTCAGACTCCCACAAATTTATATTGCACATTCTGCAAGTCTATGGGGCATGAAGATAGGAATTATAGGGCCTATGACCTTATACATGAAAGATCAAGGGACATATACAAGATCCAAGGTAAATCACAACAAGAAGGAAACGCTCTACAGTATAACTCCCTAGGAAGAGGAAATTTCAATCCTCATGGTGGATATAGAGGAGGAGGAGGAGGAGGAGGAGGAGGAATGGGCCAAGGTCGAGGACATATCATCTATTACAACTACGTGCAACTAGGACACTTGGCAAGGGATTGTCAGAATCCTTGCACTACATGCAGCTATTGCAGCTTGTTTGACCATGTTATAGAAGATTGCCCTATGATTCTAGCTAAGTTGTAGGAAAGATGAGGACCTCAATAGAATCCATAAGTGCAATTGTTATATGTTGAGCCTCGCAGAGAAGAACCTAAAGTTGTTGTTATCACTCGAGGAGGTTCTACTACAGGAGAGGATAGAATGACTCAAGGAAAGATTGTAGAAGACTCAGGTATCGGGAAGGCTACAAAGAAGACCTGAACTTTTGATGCAAAGAAAGAAAGACAAATCTTTGAGGAAGCAATACAAGAGTTTAAAGAAGATCAAGGTTCCTCATCAAAAATACAGCCAGAAATAAAAGAATATGGAATGCCTTAGGCATTTGATCAATCTTCTTCGCCATAGGAGGGAAAAGAGGTAAGAAAGATCATGGAATTTTTATGCACCTATGTTAAGTTGATTCAGGATAAAGGCCCTATACAAGAGCTACAGAAATTAATCAGACAATATGAACTAGGAAAGATAGTCCCCTTACTGAATAGGGTAGTACACCAAATTGGAAAAAGGAGAAGGAAAAATAAATAATTACACTTGAATGCTCAAATAGGAGAGTATTATATAGACTATGTGGTCCTCGAATTAGGGTTGGAGGTCAACGTCATGACGAAGCAAACTTGGGCACTAATGGGGAAACTGAAGTTGATCTACTCCTCTATCAGGCTTAGGATGGCTAACCAACAAGATGTCTTCCCCTTTGGTAGATTGGAACATGTCCCTGTGGACATCAATGGCATGAGAACATTCACATATTTTGAGGTAATTGAAATTGTTGATGACAATTTCCCTTCCCCTGCACTGTTAGGAATTGATTGGGCCTTTGATAACTCCAAAGTGGTTGATTTGAAGAAAATACAAATGACATTTGAAAGAGATGGCCTTCGAGTCATTGCACCCTTAAATCTAGATGAGGGTCCATGATATATAGAGCCCATCAGATAAGAAGACCATGCATGTGAACTGGAAAACATATACAAACTGACAGCCAGACAACAGGATTACATCAACCCTACAGTCGATGGGAATCTAAGTTGGAGAAGTGACAACGTGTGTTCATTAGATTCAAAAGAGGCGTTGGAGAACTAGCAGAACTAGATGTATGAAGTATCTACCAGAAGATGTTCCATATTAACCAGAGAAGTTCGTTGGATCGACACAACAGTAAGTAACTTACCCACATTTGATGGTCTGAACCCTTTAGAAGCCTTCCTATCAGATTTTGAAGCAATTTTACCAACACAACAGAGGTTGTTGGCAATGAATGAGGTCCTAAAAGACACACTAGCAATATGGTGGGGAACCCACAAAAGTAATATTACATACTGGGTACAATGCTGAACTTTGATGACAAAACGGTTCTCAGCACAAGTAGAAGGATGCAAAGTAAGGTACACAGGTCGAAGCTTCCCAAAAGACCATGTGTGGAGATACAAAGAGGCTTGGAGTGACATTCCCAGAGAACAATGGGTGTTGATATTCATTAACACGCTGGACACAACCACTATCAACTGGTACCTTCAAGCAGAGTTGCGCCTCATCACTGCAGACTGGGAAGGTATGATTCAGAATTTTGTAACCACCTTTTTATTTGAAAGTGAATATCCTTTAGTAGACCAATAATTATAGATTGTGAGACAGAAGGTATCCGAAGAGGCATCTAGCCTCCCTATGGAACAAGAAGAGGACGAATGGACTGTGCCTCTCTAAAAATTGCAGAGTTGCTACAACATCAATGCCAATGATGATGATCCAAGGAAGGTAAACATCACTGAAACAGAAGGCCAAAGAGATGTGGAAGGACTGGGAGTTGAGATACCATTTAGTGGTCAACCAATCAAGATTAAAAAAGTCAATATTGGGATAGAGGAGACACCAAAGATTTCCAATGTTAGAGATTACTAGGATGTTGCTACCATTGACAAGATTACAAAGTTGTTGCATGAATTGATAAGATTAAGGACTTGTTTCCGACTAATTTCACTGATATGAAAGGTATCAAAGGTCCTATGGGAGAGATGAGGATACCTTTGAAACTAGGTGTGAAGCCAGTCAAGAAAAGACCCTATAGATTGAACCCAAAATATAAGGAACAAGTGAAGATTGAGCTCGACATAATGCTGGAAGTAGGGATTATTGAACCTGTCAAAGAGTCGGAGTGGATCATCCCTATGGTGGTACAAGACAAGAAGACAGGTGATATTAGGATCTACGTATATCTCATGAATTTGAATGATGCTTGTCTGCATGACCCTTTCCCTACACCATTCACTGATGAAGTATTAGACAATGTGGGAGGCTAGGAGGTATATTCTTTTACAGATGGATTTTCAGGATACCATCAGATCTGGATTGCCAAGGAGGATTGCCACAAGACCACATTTTCCATAGAATGGGGATCCTACCAATATATAGTGATGCCATTTGGACTGAAGAATGCCCTAGCCATCTTTTCCAAGGTGGTGGTTGAAGCATTCAAAGAATTTCTACATAAATTTTTAGAAGCATACTTTGATTACTGGACTATGTTTAGTTTGTTGAAGAATCACATTGAATGTCTGAGGTTAATACTAGACAAATGAAAACAGTGCCAGATTGCTTTAAATATGAAGAAGTGCATCTTCTTCTCACCATTCGGGGTGTTTTTAGGACATATTGTATGAAAGAAAGGATTACTGGTAGATCCCTCTAAAATCACCATCATAGTTGATTTTCCGCCTCCTACTTCAGTCAAACAACTGCGCATTGCACTAGGACATATTGGCTATTACAGGAAATTCATTAAAGGCTATGCTCAGGTCATAGCACCGATGGAGAATTTGTTGAAGAAAGACTGTCAGTTTGGTTGGACAGATGAATGCCAAGAGAGCTTCGACACACTGAAATAGAAGATGGTGACTACGTCGATTCTGGTCTTTCCAGATTGGAGTAAGGAGTTTTATGTACATGTCAATGTGTCTTCTATTTCCTTAGGAGTAGTATTGGCACAACCTGGAGAAAGAGACATCGACCATCGATTAGCTTTTTCTAGAAGGAAGCTATCTACAACTGAAGTTAATTACACCACTACAGAGAGAGAAGGATTAGCCATGGTGTACACACTGCAAAAATTCTGACACTACTTGTTGGGAGGACACTTTAAAATGTTCACATATCACTCTGTGCTAAAGTACGTAGTCAAAAAGACAGTGTTGGAGGGGATAATATGCAGATGGATTTTGGCATTTCAGGAAAATAATTTTGAGATCATAGTTAAGCCAGGAAGAATGAACAAGGTCCTTGACCACTTGTCAAATTTGGAACATGGAGAAGAACCCACCAGTTTGGAGGATACACTACCAGATGCACAAGTGCTCACCATTAGAAATATTGATGACCACTTCACAAACATATTCCAGTTCCTGTCAACAGGAATGGCACCTAGTGAGTATAGAATTCCCCAGAAGAAACAACTAGTGGTGCGTGTTGCATACTTTTCACTGATAGTTGGTCAGATATACAAGATGGGACCTGATGAGATATTAAGGAGGTGCGTTATGGAGACAGAGCGACCACTAATCCTCACAGGAGTTCATGAAGGCATCGTAGGAGGACATTACTCAAGGAAAGAAACTACACAAAATGTTCTTAGAGCTAGCCTTTGGTGGCCTACCTTACATAGAGATGCTAAATATTATGCCAGAGCCTGTGATGTATGCCAGAGAGTTGGAAAACCATCCTGAAGAGATGAAATTCCATTATCACCGCAGATGACCCTACAAGCATTTGAAAAGTGGGCCATTGACTTCATGGGACCTATAAATCCACCATGAAAGTGCACAAAAACATGGTACATAATTACTGTGACATAATACCTGACTAGATGGGCTGAAGCAAGAGCAGTAAAGGACTGTAGTGCAACTACAACTGAGCATTTTATATTTGATGACATAATAACTAGGTTTGGATGCCCCAAGACCCTTATGAGTGATCAAAGCACACACTTAATCAATAAAACAGTCGAATCCCTGACTGAGGAATTTGCAGTCCACCATCAGAAGAGTACACCTTACCATCCACAAGAAAATGGGACAGTTGAATCATTCAACAAGATCTTGGAGACCGCACTGAAAAATATTTGCAGTGTGAATAGGGATGACTAGGATTTAAGAGTACCTATAGTACTATGGGCCTATAGAATCACTTGTAATAAATTAACAATGTAGACCCCTTTCAAGTTGGTTTATGGTCTTGAAGTTTTTGTCCTGATGGAATACTTGGTGCCAAGCTTAAGAATTGTTGCATTTACAGACGTGGATTATACTAGCGCTAATCGCGAGAGGCTTTCACAGTTGGTTGAATTGGAAGAAGACAAATTTATTGTAGGATTCCATCAGCAGGTTCAGAAGGAATGAGAGAAGGCTTATCATGATAGGAACATCAAGGAGAAGGAATTCAAGCAGGGTGATTTAGTATTGTTGTACGACAATAAGTTTACAAAACATCCAAGGAAGTTCAGAACACATTGGCTCGGATGATATGAGGTCACCTATGTTATCAAAGGGGGAGCTGCACAACTAAAGACATTGAACGGAGAGTGGAATGAAGGATTAGTGAATGGGAGTCGGCTGAAGTTGTACTATGACAACCATATGCCTCACAGACCTCAATAAAATTAAGAAGAAAAGGGTCCACGTACCAGGTGTAGTTGAAAATGGGTACCAGACACAGAAAAGACAGTCTGCACAAGGATGGGAAGGAGGCATAGAGAAGAAAGCAAAGGCTGCCCTGCGCAGTCCAAAGTCAAAGTAAAACAAAAGGATCAGATTTGAAGTTCCACGGGATGAATCATAGGTGAGTGTTTGGGGCTTGTTGGCCTTTGGTTATGGAAGGAAGTGAAGAACAAGGAAGAAAAGGTGAAAAATGAACTTCGTGGAAGACATAGTAACTGTCACTAGGTTGAAGTGATAAAAAGAGAATAAAAGATGGAGCGAAGTATGGAAATGCAAGTAGTTGGATGAGGAGATCGAGGATGACAGATCAAAAAGGAATATGGAGCGAGGACAACTCCAAAAGTAGAAAAATCTACGGTTGGATGCTTTGGAGCACTGCGTGAGAAGGAAGGAAAGACAAGCTAGTGAAGCCCAGAAAAAGTGGGTCAAGTTGACCTAGGGTTTTAGACACCTAGGGTTTTGGTATCTAGGGTTTTGGCACCGAGGTTTTGGCCTAAGGTTGTCAATGAGGTGTTGTAATGTATAAATAAATATCAAGGGGTCAGGTTGGTATGATATTGTTGTTGATCTATCTCTATTTTTCTGGTGAGATATTACTGTATCGAAAGAGAGAAGTGCTAAGTGAGAGAGCCTTCTGGTATTGTAATATCTTCAATTGTGTGTGAAGGTCAAGTCCTGCAACTAGGTGCATAGGAAAGGGAGAGAAAGAGAGAGAAGAAAGAAGATCTTCTAGCTAAGAGAATAGACAAGGACTATAGGATTTATCTTAATAAATAATAAGTACAGTTCTATGGATGTATCCCTAGAGAGAGGGTGAACCACATACATATTGTGTTGTGTGTGTGATTGATTCTTTGATCTCTATCACTATTATATTGTTATTTGTGTTGTTGTATTAGATCAGATCTATAACTGTGCAGGGTAGATCTAGCTTGGTGAGGGATATATGAATGTTGCCTTGTTATTGTATTAGATCCACTTGATATTCCCCTGGTTGTAGACATCTCTATCCTGCAACCCCCCTCTTAGTTTCTTTGGGTGAGACTGCATCTACTTCATAGGTGTTGTTGAAAGGGCCAGTAGCTAGGGCTTGTTGGTGTGCTCTTCGAGTGAACCCTAGTTCTTCCCTTGTGCCAACATCTATCAGAGTTGCCCAAGGTATTGGGATTAGTTGTTGCTACTTGTTGTAATTTGAGAAGAGTAGAGTCTATAATGAATGAGACCTATCATTTGGGGAATTAGAACTCTGTGGATGAGGCCTAGATCCAAGAGTCTGTGCTGAACATTTCTATGTAATTCTGAGTCTGTAATGCAAGAAATATCTCTGAGATAATATGACGAAGGAAAACCAAATTTTCAAAATATGATGTGTCTTTGTATATTTACTTATGAATTACATGGTTCCTTTATGGTTTATGAGTTTTTTTTTATGGTTCTATGTTTAATCAATGTTCATAATGTAAGTAGGTTCAATTCTTGCGGTTAGATGTTTCATACTTGATGTTTCTCTTGTGCAAGAATGAGAATGAGTTATGGACGATCTATGGATTCTCTTTAGTATTTTCCCTACCCTTCCCTATCTTTATGTCTCAACAACGCTTCAGGTGAGACTTCTTCTCTTTGGAGGAGATGAAAATTCTAGCGCTCTAGACTACACGGTACCTTTTTTTGGTAACCTGAGAAGGACCCTGGTCTGATCAAATTTGCGTCAACAAAATGGTTATGTTGTCGGGACCCATGTAAAAAGGGAACCTGTAGGAATAATGCTATCGTCGATCCATAGATCTAGAATTGATCAATGGTGGGAAAGAAACTGTGATGCATTCATATGGAAAGAAGCGAAACTAAGGATAAAATCAATGGGAACTACTAGGGAAGCAACCTTTTACTCAGAAAGATCAAGCGACCAGTACGAGATTTTCTAGGTTAAATTCCTAGAAGAAATTTTTCACTGGATCAAGAGACTCCAAGAAGCTCCAGAGTTCCAGGGATGGGTCAACAAGATCTATGAGTGGGATACCGACAAGTTAGCAGCACTCCACAAGTTGGATTGCCCAGTCACATGAGCTATAAATTTCTGGGTTACTACCACGATAGAAGGATACATAATCAAATTTGCAGTTGAGAACCACCAGTATTTCTCCCAGGCAGAAGAAATTTTCAAGAAAGGCACAAGGGGAAGTCTGTTAAGATAAATTCCTCTATGGATTAAAGATTTCTTAGTGGAGGAAGGGATGTTGATTATATCCCCGACCGAGATGGTAGCGTAAACACCCTCGCTTGGGGTAAGGTGATACAGGGTGAAATTCATGGCATGAGAGAGGGGAAGGTTTCTTTGACAAATGGGGTGGAAACAATAAGAAATGGATTTGAGATATGAGTGATCCTTGGAGAGAGCCTCCATAGTTGAAAAATGGTGGCGCGACAAGATCAAGAAAGATGCAAGACAATCTGAAAAGATGAGGAAAGAAGGAGGATCAAGAAAAATAGAGGAAAGACAGATGGAAGAACTACAGAGGATGAGAAGATAGGAATGACTGGCCAATCAAATATTAAACGAGAGAGAAGAAAGGAGAGAAATATGCCCCCAGGAGGTGGGACGAGAAGGAGGAAGCGTGGATGTAAGAGAGGAGGAATCCGACATGAATCTTGGAGGAGAAAGAGAAGATTCAGCCCCGATAACAGGAGAGATTGGGAATCCAGCCAAAGATATCATCCTAGTGGAAGCTAACAAGACCCCCCAGACCAAATAAAACTACCCCGAAGCCAGTGGTGCTAGCCCAGAATCACCCATACCCCAAGTGCCTTCTATACAAGCAGTAAGTTCAACACTACCTTCTCGTGCAAGTTTTGTTCTAGTACAATTAGTTAACCAGTCACAACCAAGAAGTGAGAGTACAAGGAGGATATTGGGATCCCCTGGTAGATCACAAGAAGGACTATTAGGGTTCATATTGATATGAACAATAGGATCAACAATGGCTAGCCATGCAGGATGTTCGATTGCCCGATACCCAGAATTTTTGGGTAAGCGAGACGAAGATGTTGAACAACACTAGTTTTTGTGTGAAGCAATCTGCAGATCTAGAGGGACTCCAGATGAAAATAAGCTGGTCAAGTTCTAGACTACCTTGAGATGTCATGCTCTCAAGTGGTACATGAAGATCATTGAACCAGGAGTTCCAAGGATGCAAGGTCAAGCGTTCACACTCAGCCAGGTATGGACGAGGTTCATATCAGAGTTCAAACTACCTTAGTTAGAACAACAGGCTCTGTTTGAGTTGCGTGAGATATATCATAGGGAAGGAGAATCAGCCTGGGAGTACAACCAGAAGTTTAAGGATTCCATAGGGAGGTTGGCACATCCAATCCATGAAGAACATCAAAGGGAGTGGTACATTCAAGGACTACTACCTCTGACTTGGATTCTGCTAATGCAACATTGGATAGCCACATTAATAGATGCCTTGGAACAATCAATGAATATTGAATCCATGGAGGGATACCCTGGGAGATTGAGAGTAAACCAACACCCAATAGATGCAAATTTATCACAACTACAAGGGCATATATCATCACTTACAAAAAATATTCAAGAGATGATGATACCCAGACTAGGATGACCACAGGTTTGGTGCACTAGATGCTATACAGAAGATCATTTGGTGAATAAATTTTCATGAATAAGGGGGTTGGGACCTCCTCAGAGTCTGATTGTAACCCCACTAGGACCCACAGGAGGAGTTGTGCAAGTATTGATGAACTCACCATTCCATCATCCCACCCCATATTACGCTTTCCCAGGAGACCAAGTAGCACCAACAGAGGAATATTGTGAGATCTGATGAACCCATAGGCATGGACCAAGACAGTGCCCCATCATGCAAAAATATTTGATAGTACCAAACATAATACATTGGTAGTTCTACGCATCCACAATGCATACTACCAACCAATGTAGAGTGTTGGATGCTCTTGCAGATAGGCTGGACCAAACAACATTCAGGGTAAATGAAAACCCTTAGGGACCAGGAAGAGGTCAAGGAGGTGGAGCTGGAGGAGACTTTAGAGGAGGGAGAGTTGGAGGAAGAAGACCGAGAAGATGTTACAACTGTGATGAACAAGGTCACTTGGCTAGAGATTTCCCTCATCCAAGAAGACCATGGTTCTCTCATTGTAGATCCAAAGGAAACACAACCGAAGATTACCCAGAGCTAATCACAAAGTGGGAGGATAGAGCATGACAAAGAGGAACTAACCTTATCAATTCATATATCAAGAGAATTTCTAAGGAACAATTGCCAAACCTTAACATTGTCACTCGAGGAGGAGTGAAGACAGGAGTTGATGATGAAATTCTACCTCAGATTTAGAAAGAAGCACCTAGAGAAGACATGTATGACCCCCTAAAGCCACAATTATTTTTTAAAGATACCATAGAAGTATTCTAGAATATTCCTAATCATGAAATGCAAGAGAACCCCGCTCATCCGGTTGTATACCCTAAGGTGGCACAAGTCCCTACTTCACCCCCTGCACCCAGAAACCCGATAGGCATACCAGGACAACCTGAGCAACCCCAAAACAAAGTTAACCTCTGGTTTCAACTATTCTCTGACATTATGGGGAATTATCAACTAACAGAGAAGTTGTGCAATGCGTTGTACCTAGTCCTATGGAATGAAGAAACATCAGAAGCAAGGATTCAGGATAACCTTCCTAAGAAGAGTACTCAAAGAGTCCAACGAAGAAAAGTAAGAACCAGAAGAATTATGACTGGTATCCCAGTTAGATGACTTCAAAATTAAATACATCATGTTGGAACTAGATGTGAACATTATGCCCAAGAAGACCTGGGAAGTGTTAGGCAAACCGAGACTGGCATATTCCTGAATTCAGTTAAGAATGGAAAACCAATACTGTATCTTTCCCAAAGGAAGACTAGAGAATGTGGAAATTGATGTAACAGAAGTAAAACAGTGGTTGACTTTGAAGTCATTGAGATCATGGGAGACAAGGACCCCTACCCTGTGCTACTTGGCAATGATTGGGCCTATGGAAATTATGCAGTAATTGACTTAAAGAAAGACACCATGACCTTTGAAGCTGACAAAATAAAGGTAGTTCAACCTTTGGATCCATATGTAGGACCCAGGTACATAGAAGAAACAGACAATAATATGGAAGGAGAATATCTAGACCAGTTGTACACTGTAACAGCTAGGACAAGAAATGATCACATAAACCCCACTGCACATAGATCAATAAGTTGGCGAAGTATACAGTAAGCAGGAAAATATTCAAAACTAGATTTTGATAACTGGCAACAAGGTTTGCATGAAATATTTTCAAGAATATGTGCAACTGTCAAAATGACTAGATAGGTTGGGACCAATGTCCAAGAACACCCAATATATGATGGCACCTCAGATCTAGACAACTTTTTGCAGAATATGGAAGAAACTATGGGAGAAGATCAAATTATCTTGGTACTAGATATATCTTTCCAAAACACCCCTGCCAGATGGTGGGCTACTCATAAAGATACACTCAGAACTTGGGATGAGGTGAAGCAAGCCCTCAAGTACAGGTTCTGGAATAGGGAGCAGTTAGAATCAGAAATGCAGACATATCTCCACGTTGCACAACTATTTAGTGGAGAATCGAACCCTAGGATACAGATTCAACATTGTGTGTCACAGTGGCAGGTTGCAGAGATACCTTCTCACTTTTGGGTTCAAGTATTCCACCATTCTCTAGGCCCAATCCTGAAATCTTGGTTTATACATGAGGAAACTAGATGACAAACCTGCGATTGGCAGACACTGACACCTCAATTTTGCAAAGAATTCTCATTCACAAGTAAGTACCCCGAGCTTGGACTAGTCCTACAAAAGACTAAAGAACTTGTTTTTATAGCCAGTAGTAATAACAGATCAGACTTTGTAGTGTGTCCCAATAATGCTCAAGAAATTCAGAGTAAACTCCACTTACCCTTGATTAAAAATCCTATAGAATTCTATCAGATTAGCAAAGCTTCAGAAAGCCTAGACAAATTAGAAGAACTGAGAAACCTAGCAATCAAAGAGATCAAGGGGAATGGAAAAATTGAAAACACCATACCTAGCCAGACTGATAGTTCCTACAATCACCCATTGAAATTGCAAAAGCTTAACATATGGACCGAAGAGCAATCCAAAATAGCTTTGGTGGGAGATTATTGGGATGAGGAAACCAGTCAGGAAATACAGAGTTTACTACAGGAATATGAAGATTTGTTCCAAAATACTTTTTCAGAATTGAAGGGAATCAAAGGAGTTATGGGAGAAATGAAGATTGAGTTAAAACCAGGATCCAAGCCCGTCAGACATAGGCCATACCATATTAACCCAAGAATAAAATTGAAAGTCAAGAAGGAGATTAATAAGATCTAGAAGTAGGTCTCATTTTTCCGGTAGAAGAAGAAGAATGGGTCAGCTTGATAGTCATTCAAAGCAAGAAAGACACTAAGGATATTAGAGTCTCTATAGATTACAGAAGCGTCAACTCTTCCTGTGTGCATGACTCCTTCTCAACACCCTTTACCGTTGAGGTCCTAGAACAGGTTGTGGGGTAGGAAGCATACTCATTTACAGAAAGATTCTCAGGATACCATCAAGTTAGGATTGCTGAAGAGGACAAGAGAAAAATCACCTTCATTACCGAATGGGGATCTTTTTCATACAATGTGATGCCATTTGGTTTAAAGAACGCCCCTACAGTTTTTTCTAGGATTGTGATAGCAGCCTTTAGAGAGTTCATTCACAACTTCATAGAGTTTTATATGGATGATTGGACAATATATAGTCTACTTATGGAACATGTCACACTACTAAGGCTAATGTTTGATAGATGCAGAGAGTTACAAATCTCATTAAATCTTAGGAAGTGTATCTTCTATGTGCCACATGGAAATTTGTTGAGCCACATAGTTTGTTGAGAAGGAGTATTGGTAGACCTAGCTAAATTTGTGGTCATTGTGAATATGCCGCCACCTATGAGTGCTAAACAAATTCGCTCCACACTCAGACACATAGGTTTCTATCACAGGTTCATCCGAAGATATGCCAACAATACTGCACTTTTGGAAAACCTCCTGAAAAAGAATGAAATGTTCCGGTGGACTCCCAAATGTGACAAAGAATTTGAGACACTTAAGGAGAAACTCATTATAGAACCGATTTTGATATTCCCAGACTGGGAGAAGGAATTTCATGTCCATGTGGATGATTCAAAAATTGCCTTAGGAGCTATCTTAATGTAGCCAGGAGATGGAACTATGGATCACCCCATATACTTTTCGAGTTGGAAGCTATCGCAAGCAGAGCGCAACTACACAATCATAGAACAGGAAGGCTTAGAAATGATCTACTCTTTATGGAAATTTAGACATTATCTATTAGGGTCTCATTTCAAATTCTTTACTGATCATTCAACATTAAAATACTTAGTTAACAAACCTGTGTTGGAAGGAAGAATTTGCAGATGGCTGCTATTATTTCAGGAATTTTCCTTTGAAGTCATCATCAAGACAGGATGATGTAATGTCGAACCTGACCATATATCTAGACTAGAGTCAGGAGAAAGTGGTGGAGTAGTGGATGACCAGCTCCTAGATGCATATTTATTTAGGATTGAGGCCATACCAGAATATCTGAAGGACATAAAAATCTTTCTCAGTACAGGGGCATGTCCCGAAACATATTCCACAACCCAAAAACGCTATATGGTCATCAGGGTGACAGATTATCAGTTGATCATCAGGAAATTGTATAAACTAGGACTAGACAACATCCTCAGACGATGTTCCCTAGATCATGAAAGGCAGGATATACTCTGGGAATGCCATAGTGGAATTGTAGGAGGACACGTAGGAGGAAAGGAAACAACACAAAAAGTTCTATAGGAAGGACTGTGTTGGGCAACACTTTTCAAAGATGCAAAATAATATCCCATATTGTGTGATGTTTGTCAAAGAGTGGGAAAGCCATCACTGATGTTTGTCAAAGAGTGGGAAAGCCATCACGCCAATATGAACTTCCATTACAACCCGTTAGAGTGCTACAAGAATTTGGGAAATGGACAGCTTGGACTTCATTGGGCCAATCAACCCCACAACTAAACATTCAAAGGAAAGGTACATCATTACCACAACCGACATCTTTTACTTGGTGGGAAGAAGCAACAGTGGTATAGGACTATTCAATGGATACTATTGTCAGGTTCATTTTTGAGAATATCATTACCCACTTTGATGTCCCAGCAGAGCCTAACCAATGATCAAGGTGTACCTATTTCATTAGCGCACTACAGCAACACTTATAGAATAATTTATGATTCAACATCATAAGAGAAGTCTATACTGTTGTGCCTCTTTTGTCACTCCAAATGAGAAAAAAAATGGAGGTGCTTACAATCTTAGTTGGTTTAGCTAAGAAAGACAAATGTGAAAGGAAAGGTTAGAAAAATAAACATAAAAGACTAAACTAAGAATCAAACTAGGAAAGCAAAACCTAAACTATTATGCATAAGGACATAAGAACAAGAAGCCAACAAGACTCATGTCACCAATGGAAAGGATTGTAATAGTGAAAATAAAACACCAAAGAAAAATTTTGGGTCCCTCTTCCCTCCAAGGAGGGCTCTTTGACCCCCAAACTTGAGCTCTTCTTACAATTTGGAAACGCGAAAAAGAAATGATGAAAGAATCCCAAGCTAACCCTCTCAGCAGAAAGTGGATTGCCTAAATGGAAATGATGCTAGTATGCTCTTGAAGAGAAAAAGAGGATTCCTCAAGAGAACAGCAACAACATAACCTTACAAACGAATTCTCAAAAATATAGTGCACCCATGGCCTTCTTTTTATAGCATAGCTTTGAGGTACTATGCAACCAGATTTTAGTGTGAAAGGGGTTGTTTAGGGCACTTGTAGGTCTTTAACTAACCACCTAGACAGATCCAACCAAAATTTGGATGTCAACTCCACTGGTTTAACGAGAAGCCTATGGGAGGCTTCCATTCAACCCTCATAAAATGTTATTCCTGCGCACAACTTTTAATAATCCACAACATGCATCATGCACATGTGCGCTTTTCCTACATTTTCTGGATGGTGCATGTGTGCGCGCCCCATGTAGTCATAGCGCATCTTGATTATATAATTGGTTATATAGTTTCGAACTTCTTTGGAAATGCTTTTTTCGGTAATTTTGGTCCATGGGTGGACTTACATCTGCTTGAAGATGCTAGATTCTTGTAACCATTTATGGATGATATTTCAAAGGATACTGTGATGCCCCTGATGGATGAGGTTAGAGCATACAAATAGCCCAAATTCATCAATGTTTCTTTTAATCGAGAGTACCAAGAAGAAAGAGCCATAAAGGGAGAGCAATACTCAAGAGTGACCGTTGGGAGGAGAAGGGAACCTATAGGACCCAATCATCCGTAATGTGTGTAAAATAAATTCAGTACAATAAACGAGGTGGCATGCCCCATGCCCATGTCATCTAACTCAAAAAAAAAGGGTGTACAAGAACCTAAAATGTGTTGATGGATAACTACAAGACTGTAAGTGGCTGCGATAAAGTTAGAGGAAAATTCCCGAGGAGGAACATACTCAACAAGAGAGGCACGACACCGTAAAAGTATCACATGGATTTATGGGGGCATTGATGGCCCAACCAAGTTTAGAGGTCTTCTGCAACATATAAGAAACAACTGCAATAGTTGCTAAGTAAGACTCACCGTAACATGAGAATTTGTTGAAGTCGAATGTTATGGGGGTCAACGACAGTAGGGAGAAATTATGGGTCTCCCTGTGCCATCCGATACTTTTCATTAGAAAGGTAATGAGAGTCAATATACTATCGCCCTTCTGGAAATTGTGTTGATGTCGACAAAAAGGGAGACGCGACTCCAAGATGCAAAGGGTGTCGTGAAATCTACTAGGTGAGTTTAGGAATTGAGGAGGTACATGGATGAAGTCAAGATGCGTGGAGACTCAAGAATACCCTTTGTTGGGGATATATGTGAAGTATAAGTGGTTGCAACCGTTCAATGAGGTCAAGTATCAGGGAGGACAGTGAGACGTGGGATAAGTTCGGCCAGAGGAAGGACAAAGTGAACAAACTCAGAGAGCAGAGGTAGGTGGCTTGTGGGATACTCATAGTTTACGAATGATGTCAACAGGAGTAGATAATAAGGAGTGCCCCAACCAAGGACAACATGGGTTGCGTTTGCCAGGAAGGTCACCAAAGGGGATGAAAAAAAGTTTTGTAAAATGCTGGAAATAATGGCTTAATTACAAAAAGAATTAAAAACAATGTGGGGATAATAATGTAGATACAGAAATAGGTGCCCCGGTGTAGGATGTCTTGGCCTGGGGATGGCTCAAGTTGGTGGAAAAAATAAGTGGAGTGTGGGGGCCCCATAGGCTAGTTTCTGTAGTAGGGAAATGTATGGAGGGAAATCTGAGGATGGACAGACTTGATGATGGGTGAAATGGATGGTAAATGATGCTACGGGAGTGCAGTGAAAATAATCCATAAGGAAGTGTGCCCTGGGAGTCCGTTGGGAAGGATAGAAAAATGAGGAGAATGAGTATGTGGCTAATTCCCGACATGATGTAAGACTATCGGGAATCCCATCCCTAAAGGGTTGAAAACAACATGAGTGGCAAAGTGAAAAAGGGTCTATGAGTGGGAAAATTCATGTGGGGTAGAGTGCTACCGGGTGATAGTACCCAAAATGCAATGGAGGTGGCGGTACTGCAGATATGGATAGGGGGGACCCTAAAGGCAAATTTTAGAGGGTGTGACTGGAGATGCAATTGAGATTCAGAGGGAATGATTGCATGCTAGTGTTGATTATATACCTAAAGGGGTTTCACTAATGTATCATGACCGAGTATATGCACACATGAAAACTAAATACCCGACGTGAACAATATCTGAAGATAATCGAACATACAAGCATTTATTTGATAATTTTGAACATGAGCATGCATACTTAGACGGTGTATGTAAAAATGGCTCCTTGGAAGCTAAGGATGAAAAATGGCCCAAGGACTATCTTGATGTAGAGGATGAGGTGTTGATCCCGTGGCTGAAGACAGATCGAAAAGTGGACACTTGGAGCTCCCGGAATAGGGTCTGGAAGTTTGGAAAAAAGGACTATATATGGTTGTAGGGCCCACATTGCCACCTCATTTGTACCTGCTATTAGAGTGATTGAACGAGAGATATTCAGAGGATATTTGTAGATTCCAGGAGAATGAGGCAGTCGATTCAGGACCAACGAGCTTTAGGTTAGTTTTCTTATCATCCTGCATAGAATTGGGTTTTTTATTCATGGGCAGGGCCATACAGAGGGTTTTATGGGTGTGGGGCCCCCAGTGCATAGGAGATTGGGAAATATGCATGCATGGATGCACGCCTGTTATCCGGATATCTGTGCATGGGGGCACCCTAATGAGAGACACAGGTGCATAGGGTATGTGCGCCTGTAACCTAAACAGTTGCGCATGGGTGCGCAACTGTGTAGTGGATAGGCGTGTTATGATGCACGCCTGTGTACATGACAGGGGCGCATGAAGGCACCTCTGTATGACTGACAGGTGCGCACACATGTGTGCCTATGGGATGAATAGGTGCGCATGTGAGCATGCCTGTGGGGTGAAAAGCCGTGCATGTGTGTGCGCCTGTGGGGTGAACAGCCGTGCACGTGTGCACACCTGTGGGATTAAACAACCATGCTTTGTGGGAAAAGATGATGAGTGGGAAACTTATATTTTTTGGAGATTTTTAATGTGTTTATGTTTGAGATGGCTGATCAAGAACCAAATTATGTGATTGCAGGTGATCATTTTGGATGATGCTGATTCACTGGAGAGAGAGGGATTGGTCACAACTCAGGGAGGTTGTGGCCATTAAGGATCCAGTGGTTCGTGACACTTTGGAAGCTTGTGGGCTGCTGAAGTTTTTTGAGTTCCCCTTGATACGGGCCTAGGAGTACCTCCTATAGTTCTTGATCCATATGTGGAGTCTAGATATGCATTGTTTTATGGTGCGGTGTGAGCAGCTGGCCTTCACTGCGGTGGAGAATGTGTATTTTCTTACTGGGCTCCCTTTTCAGGGAATTCCCTTACCGACGAAGCTTTTATTGCCTAGGAATGGGTAGTTGGATACCTTAGGCCAGAGGTATTGTTCGAGGGAGTATTTTATGTTGGGCTCCATGGTGAGTATCGGGGCTATGGATGCCCTGGTTCATCGTTGTGTAACAATGATGGTTGTGAGGGTTTATGGGTCCCTTATGACTCAGCGGATCAGTGGCAGTCAACTAAGGATTATGGGGAGGGAACTGGTAGGAGAGCATTTTTCCTGGGGCTTGATGCTGCATGCCAAGATGGTAGGGAAACTCAACAGGTGTTGGGTGGTGGACTAAGGGGATTTTTCCTTTGGTTCCATCTTGGTGGCATGGTTTTTGGAGAGAGTGTCGATGTTGCACCCTAGAGTTTTATTGGGTGCACCAGGTGCGCGAGAGCCGCAACTAATGCAGTGGTCAAGGATTTTGATTCACCATGGTGGTGGGGAGGGTAGCCATTTTTTCACAGCCGAGGTGGCACAGGTATGGTAGAATATGCCATAATTCCTACTACAATATCTGTACTGTGGGGTGGACTTTCGGGGTGATCCGGATATGGTGTTACCTCCAGAAGAGGTGTTCGACCACCGAGGTATGATGTGATGTTTTATGTTTTAATATTTAGATATTATAGCATGTGTATTATGTATAGATGGATGTTGATGCTATCCTTTGTTTTTTTGTATGTGCAGATGTGGGACTTCGCAGGCGTGAGGTTGAGTGGGTTAGAGAGCCAACTCATCAAGGGATGGTGAGGCCTTCGCGGGTAGAGCCACGGGCGGGAGAGAGACGACGATGTGAGGATGTTGAGGTAAGACCAGCTGGCAAGGAGAGAGATTCTAGGAGATGCCATTTTGATGACCTTGGTGCAGAGCCATCACATGCTCCTCCAACCGAAGCCGGGGGAGATTTTGAGGATATTCGTTGCCGCTTGGAGGTTGTGCTACAGGGTGTGCTTGAGGGCATGTGGATGCACATCTAGGATGAGGGAATCCTAGAGAAGTGTGTGGGGGTTTCATTGATGTGGCAGACCATGGTTCGGTGAGCAGCAGTAGCAGGTGCTACGATGACTAGGCAGTTACCTCCAGAGCCGGAGGGACCGATAGAAGGTGGGGCACCACTTAATGAGGGAGGTCCAGGTGGTGGTTCTCTAGAGGCACCATGACTGTCTCTGTGTTTATATTTGTATATTATATAGGCTGGTAAGCCTATTTGTTGTGGTGACACCAGTTTTGTACCAAGGTGATGCACTGGCCTACTGATTTTGTATAGGATGTACTCTATTTTTGTGTAAACATTTTGATGGCACTTTATATGGATATAGATTTTTGGGGGTCTTTGTGATGTTCACATGTGTGTGAGAATGTTGTAATGTTTGTTTACGATGTCTAATCTATATGCCGTGACAGACGTTTTAATGGTTTATGTGTGTGTAAAGGTGTTTTGATGTGATATATGCCAATCTACTACAATGCTAGCCAGGTTATCTATGATTTGATTAAATTGTCTTGGAATATGTGGAAATATAATGAAATCAAAATGTCGAGATAAAATTCTAACTTGCAGGTATTTGCAAAAGAGGAAAGTATCACGAATGCGGTACACATTGTTGAGCTGGAGGACGACCAGTTGTGAGTCAAGTAAGATGCTAAGGTGACGAATACAATGATGGTTGGCATCAACAAGGAGACCAATGATGATAGTGTACTTGGCTTGGTTGTTGGTTGTTGAACCCAAACATATGCCGCTGGAGTGGAGCAGTTCATGTGAGGGGGTGAGAGGGCCCAAGCAGCTGAAGTGAGATTCTGTGTCCAACGGCTGGCATCGTCGGCGTAATCGATGTGGTAGGATGATGGAGGCATATTTCAATAACACGAATGATATTTTAGGCATAAGGTATGGAAAAAAGATTAAAAACACTATAAAAGAAAATAACCCGATGTAGAATGTGTACGCTCAGGCTTAAAATTTATTTAAGTATAGCCCATTGATGGGTTCTTTGAGGGAGAGGCCTGTTACACATAAAAATTACTCAACTGGATAAGTGTCACATATTCCTCTCAATTGTCGCAAGTGTCATCATTACAAAGGTCGCAAGTGTCGCATTTTGCTCACAAGGTCGCAAGTGTCGCATGTTGCTCACAAGTGTCGCAAGTGTCAGGGAAGGAAACTGCCATGATGCCTATGTCGTGCCTATAACGACATGAGAAGGACACTTGAAATACCTCAAACATTTGATTTGGAAGAGGAGAAATGAGTCAGCAGGCTTGCAAACCCTTTTCCATCTGAAAGCACCTCAAAAACTGAGTTTTTGGAGGGGAGCGCTCCCCCTTACACTATCTTGAAGCACCGATGCTCCCCCTTACACTGTCAGGGAGCGTTATAAAGCTCCCCTGGCCCTTTTGAGGGAGAGATATAGATTTTGAGAGCGATGAAGCCCCCCTAAAGCCTACTAGGGAGCGCTACAACACTCTGATGGTCCTTTTAAGGGAGTGTTACAACGCTCTGATGGTCCTTTTAAGGGAGCGCTACCTATTCTGGGAAGTTGTTAAGTTGTTGAGATGAATGGGGGAAGGATCCTTTCATTCTTGGAAGGTAGTTGGATTCGAATCCCTAGTCCAACCATGATCCTAGGGCAGATCCTCAATTGAAGGAGGCAAATCCTCAACTTCCCGAAGGATATCTCAAGTCGTTGAAGCCTCTCCAAGGCTATATAAGAAAGATTTCTAATGGTGAAAGGAGGATTGGAACTGGAGAATTACACCAAGCTTATGATCTCATAAGTGATGTTGAAAGGGGGAAGAGTTTATGTTGTAGGAAAATCTCCCTGCGGACAGGTAGATTGCCTCAAAGAACTTGACCCTAACTCTAAGACAGAAAATGCTTAACGTGGACACTGACTTCCTTTCAAATCTATCTAAACTAACACATGAGACGGAAGGATAACATAAGTACCTTTTTATCGTCGTTTGTCCCTGCATGCTCCAAGTTGCGCTCTGATCCTTTTCTCCTCGCTGAGTTCTTTGGAAAAATAAGATACGACCACTTCCTACTCTATTGATGTTAGCTTGAAAATAGATCTATCTATCAATGATAGGTTCATGTAGCATTAGAAACAAACTAGAAAGAAACAGGCCAAGTATGTCATATTGATGAGAATAACGACAATAGTACCTACAATCGTGGATGCGAATGCGACATCTTTGTCGAGTCCTCTTCGTCTAACCCTTGCTTGAAAGATCCACAACCTGGATAACATCATATTCACTGATCACACTCCTTTGGCTGACTATGTGTTTCCTATGAGATCATAGGTTTCATGCTAGCAAATATTCCCCCCTTTCCACCATCATAGAGCTTGTTTATATAGGTTAAGAGGAGCTTAACCTCTTGAGTTATCTTTAGAAAAAGTTGGGGAACCTCTTCCTTAGATCAGGGATCTCTTGATGAAACCAAGAATTCGAATGCAACTGCCTTCTAAATCCAAAAGATCCTCCCCTTATTCTCCTCAATGGGCCAACTACTGCCTCAGATTAGGCAGCGCTCCTACAAAAGGGGTATCAAAGCGTTGTAGCACTCCTTGAGAAGGTTAAGGGAAGCGCCAACGCTCCAAGAGTGAGTAGCACTCCTGTAAAAGGGCAGGGGAGCGTTATAACGCTCCCTAAAGCCTTGTAGGGGGGCACCAACGCTCCTAAGGCTGATATAGTGGAGCGCTCACCCTCAAAACCATTATTTCAGAGCTCCTTTCAGGTGTCAAGAGTTCCTTGATTTCATCTAACCAATTCTACTTCTCCAAACCAAGTACATGAGATGTTTTGAGTTCCTCCTTAGTGTCGTCATTAAGGTAGTGTGCTTGGATGATATTTGCGACACTTGTGAACAACTTGCGACACTTGCGAAAGTTGTAAGGAAGATGCGACACTTACGATAATTGAGAGGAATATGCGACACTTATCTAGTTGAGTAATTTTGACGTGTAACAGAATGCCCCCCAAAGTATGAAGTTAGAAGATGTGAACTGATGACTGAAATACTTTGTATATGTTCAAGAAAGGGCATAGACTCGGAGAACCTGACGGAAGCTGGACACAAACACCCAAAAAATATCATGACATACTTCAAAACCCAAGGCAGGCATACCTATGCTTGGGTGATCAAGACTTGCAAGATATGGTCGCCATAAAATACACTGCGAATCCATAATTGTATTGATGAAAAGGTATAGCCACCGAAGATACAATGTGTATCTATACTATGATGACTCGAATTGATCGTAGCCATGAAGAATACACAGTGGATATATGAGATGAAAAGACATAGCCATGACCAATACAAAGTGGATCTATGTAACAGTGTATGTGTTGTTTGTCCAATAGAAACTCCTTCGCAGCCTGGGCAAAGCATATATCAAATTAGTTACTCAACCCAGGGTCTTCTTACCAATATCAATGTGGTACGATTCTAACCACGTGAATAGATGTCTTGATGTCGAATATGGTAGAAACCACTTGATTACCGATCAATGATGTAAACCGTTAACAAGCACGAGGGATATCACCATTAATGTCAATGATTCCCAAGGTACCCTAGTACATTCCAACAAATGTGAATGGGTGAGATGGAGTCGAACATCTGTGGAATCATTCAATCAGAGGCCAATGATGTAAACCCATTGTTGAATGTGAGGAGGCTTTCCATTGAGGCATGCAGGTCCCAAAGTACTAACTGGTTTCTAAGTCTGATTCCTGGATAATGCGTTGAAGTCGACAAGAATAGACTCGTCGAGGGAGGGCCTTGATGTATCCCCCATCAACGACATGAAATGGACATGGAGATGTAATCGGCAGATCAAAAGGAAAAGGACTGACATAGGTTTTGAGGCAAGATATTTGGTATGGCTGACTCTCGAGGCAGATACTTCCCTTGAACACTGAGGCACAACAGCAAAAACATGACATGGACCAAAACTATGTGGTGGGTAC
>SNQJ01S0016901.1:29294-39822 GCA_010110895.2 Picea sitchensis
TTGTGGTATGGGAGACCTGCTTCAATCAAACACTTCAAAGTCTTTGGGAGTAAATGTTACATAAAGAATAACGATGAGAACCTTGGAAAATATGATGATACGGTTGATGAAGGTATCTTCTTAGGGTATGCTACAAACAGTAAAGGATACAGATGCTATAATAAGAGGCTGCATAAAATGGTTGACTGTATTGACATAAAAATTGATGAAGGAATCCCAACAAGAGAGGTGTACAATAATTAGTCTTCTACAGAGGACACAACTAAAGCTGAAGATGAACAGTCCAAGAATCAAAAAATGAAGACTCTGAATCAGATGAAGACACAGATACTCAGACAGACTCAAATCAACAGAAAACTTCAAATTCCTCCTCCAGAATCACTCAAAAGAATCATCCTGCAAGTCAGATAATTGGTGAAAAAGACAAAAGGTGTGCAAACCAGGAGAAAGATAATCAAAAACACCAAACAATCACATATAGCTTTCATATCCATGCTGGAACCCAAGAATTTTAATGAAGCTAGCAAAGATGACCATTGGGTTAAAGCAATGAATGATGAACTTGATCAGATTGAAAAAAACAATACGTGGGAGATGGTTCATAGACCTGAAGGTAAAAATATCATTGGTTCCAAATGGGTCTTTAAGAATAAGTTGAATGAGCAGGGACAAGTTGTCAGGAANGAGAAGCATTAGTGATCGTTGGATTCCATTTAAATTCCTGAAAGAAGGAGGACCATCAGATCTAATTGTGGACAAGAAGAATGCATAGAAGAGGAGGACAAATCTCATGCATCAGATCTGAGCATAAGTTCCGACCATCATTGAATGAGGGAGAACCTGCACATTCATTAAAGTGCAAGGAGAAGCAGGTATACAAAATACCGAAAGAAGGAGGACCGTCCATCTATGGGCAGGACACATGGACACAGATCAACATTTCACTGACTGAAAATTCAAAGGTATGAAATGCTCCAGCCTTTCACCTCTCGAACTCGTGATATGTGAAAATGAAAAATGATCTGAGCCGTCAGATCAAGGGGTGATTGGGACCATTGATCCCATGCCATTTCGGAGTTTCGCGGATCGATAGTTGGAAGTGTCAAGAACATTCACCACAAGAATGTCGAAATCGCGATATGCAAAATCTTGAAATAATTATAGCCGTCAGATCAAGGTTTGATGTGGACCATTGATCCAACCCCATTTCGGGGTTTTGAATATTGGAAGTTGGAGTGTCGAAACACTTTGCAACAAGAATATCGAAATTGCGATATGATCTGAGCCGTTGAATCAAGATCAGATCTGGACCATCAAATCATAGGACAAGTGGCAAGCGATTGGAATTTCACTGACTTGGAGTCAATAGAGTATGGTTTGGAAACTCACGAGATGCGAGATCGCAATAATATCTAGACCGTCAGATCTATGGAGATTTCAACCATTGATCAGACTCGATGAAGTTTATAAACTCATGAAATATGAAACACCTTTTGGCACAACATGTGGTCACTGTCGATGGTCACGAGAAGGGAAGGAGTTAGTTCAGATAAGCTCCATTTTAGAGTTTCAGGGATTAGGACATGGAGTGTAACTAAATCTTTACCATGGGGATCCCAAAATGCCAAAGTACGAAATGGCAAAGTAAACGCAAGTTTCTATGAATTCAATCCAACGGTATAGGTGAAGTTGAACAAGATCGCATAGCTACTTTTGTGCTTCTCTGTGTAACAACTAAAACTAATGATGATCTCTGCCAAAGGACTCGAAGAGGACTGAGTGTGATCGCCAAAGAAGATGAAGAGTCTCAAGGCATTTTCCAGTGGATTGAGGATTATTGATACAAGTGATTGACAGATGGATGAGCGTTGAAGTTTGTAACTGAAATAGAAAGTATAAGCTCGACTATGCCAGAGAAGACGTAGAGTCTCAACTACCAGATAAACTAAGGAATCTCAGAACAACACCCAGTGATGATGGATGAGTAGTTGAAACCACCAGAGAAGCTGAAGAGTTACCATGATGATCAGGCAGAGGACTCACAATGAGTAGAATATGCAGAACAAAGAGAGAACGTGGTGCACAAGAGATTGGATAGCTGTGGAAGAGTGAAGTGGAGAAAACTCTCTGATGTGGAGGAGATTGGAGGTGTGTGAGCATGCAGAGGCATGGTGAATATTTCATGCACCAAGAGCACATAGACTATAAGAATGTGGAACAAAGAAGAGATAAGGGTTGTCGCTGTGCAGGAGAATTCAGGTGTGTGCAGGATCAGAAATGCACAGTAGCAGAAGAACAGAAAGTGAAAGGGGTGTGTAGAAGACATTGATGCAGACAGGGCAAAGTAGTGTAACAGAACAACAACAAGGTTGGTAAGCCATTGAATAACTTTATATCACTGTAATAAGTTTTAGTAACAAGGAATTTATATTTTAGGGTGGTTGGGAGGTGCTAGGGAGGACTGGTGTCCTCAGAGGTTCAAGTGGGTGCTTGAAGATAGGGAGTTGTAGCTTCCTTCTAGTTGGTGTTAGAGAAACCAGGGAGTTGGTGCTTCCTTCTAGTTGGTGCTAGAGAAACCAGGGAGTTGGTGCTTCCTTCTAGTGGGTGCTAGAGAAAACAGAGAGTTGGTTCTCTCAACAAGTTGTAACTTGTAAAACAGAGGTTGTAACCTCACAATGAGTTGGAGCTCATATGTATGACAATGTAAAGAATGTAAAGATTACTTATCATATAAAGAAAAAAAGGTTTTTACCCTTTATGGGTTTCCTCAGGAAATATCTGTCTCTGTATGTCTCATATGTATGAATGATGTTGAATGTTATAATGATTACTTCCCTGCATTACTGTGATTATCATTGAGAGGTCTGTAATGAGTTTTAAATAGGCATAATTGTTTAAGCATGATAACAACTAATTCACCCCCTCTCTCAGTTTTCCAACAAAAGTAACTTGCACAGATTATTTTTTGAGTGGTGGAAATCCCTGAAAGGTGGCCTCTGCAAGCACCGTTGTGGTAGTCGTTCAAGACTCAATCGACCTCATCAATAATCAAGCATCACCGGAGTATGGTGTCGGCCCCTTGCCAATATAAGATATCTATGATAAGGAGATAGAGGGGGGATTGATGGTGAATGCGTTGACAATCATCTCGTGAGGTGGTTACTGAACTTTTGGGTTCGGAGGTAGACAAGGAGATCGTCATACCAAGGATCATCCGAGGGGATGTAAAAGAGATGTTCATAGGGGAAATTGGTATTGATGGGGGCATTGGTAGTATCGGAGGGGAAGGGTGTGACAAGTTTGGTGAGGACAAGAGCTTTCTTTCTCTTGGGTGTTGTGAATTCGAGATCGTACTCCTGAAAGATAACGATCCAACGGGCAAATTTACCGTTAATTTGCCGACGACTGAGAAAGTATTGCATGGGGTTGGAATCTGCTATGACTTTGGTTGTGCGAAGCAGAATGTAATGGTGCAGTTTTTGGACTGCGAGGATGACTGCAAGGGCTAGTTTCTCTTCGTGATTGTATTTCAAGGGTGGCCCTGAGAGGTCTTTACTAATGTAGTAAATGACATGCTCATGATCATCATCTCCTATTTGAACGAGAAATCCTACTACTGAGATGACTAAGGCTGATATGTAGAGGATATAGTCACGATTATAGTTGGGTGAACTAATTAAAGGGGCGTTGGAGAGTGCCATTTTAATATCGTCGAAATATTTTTGGGCATGTTCATCCCAGTGAAATGGGATGTCATGGCGTAATAATTGAAGGAAACTGTGTGCTTGAGTGGCATAGTTTGGGACAAATCATCATAAAAAGTTAGTTTTTCCTTGTAGGCTCTGGAGTTGGCATAAATTCCGGGGGGGGTGGAATTTCTTTGATGGCCTGGACTTTGAGGGGATCCATGGTAATACCACTTTGGGAAACGATGAACCCTAGGAGGCACTCGTCAGTGGTGCAGAACACACACTTAAGGGGGTTCAAGTGGATTTTGTACTGACGACACCTTTGGAAGATGATTCGTAAATCATCAATATGTTGAGTGTGTTTTTTGGATCGAGCTGTGAGGTATTCAATGTATGCGAGGATGATATGAGACAAATCATGAAAAATGTATGTCATAGCTCATTGGAAAGTTACGCCAGCAGTTTTTAGGCCAAAAGGCATGACACAATATGCAAAATTACCCCAAGGGGTGGTGAATGTTGTTTTGTATTGATCAGCTGGGTGGATTTGGATTTGGTTATAGCAAGAGAAATAGTCCATGAAGGATAAAGCCTCGTGGCCTGCGCAGTTGTTGATAATTTGATCGATGAAAGGGATTGGAAAGTTGTCTTTGGGATAGGCGTGATTGAGATCGTGAAAGTCCATGCATACACAGATGGTGCCCTATTTTTTGTTAACAGGGATAGGGTTGGAGACCCATGAGGTATAGGAGACAGGGTAAATGAATCTAGCCACGCGTAATTTGTCGATCTCGGCTTTGATGGCCGCTACTTTGGATGGGTGTAGAGGTTGTTATTTTTAGCGAACTGGTGTGATATCAGGCCAGGTGTCTATGCGGTGTTAGACAATAGAGGGATCAAGGCCAGGCATCTCTGTGTATGACCAGACAAAAATATCCCAATACTCTTGGAAGAGGGCTTTGTAGGTGGTGACTTCTTCAGGAGTGCATGCGGCGCCAATGGTGATTTCTTCGACGACTCCATTTTTTATGGAAATATTGATTTTGATGGTGGGGGAAATGTTGGCCATATTTCCTTATTCAAAAGCATCAGGGGCAGGGATGGGGTTGTTGAACCAGTCAATATGCTTAGATGGGATAAAATCCTTGGTTTCGAATGTGTAAATGGGGTGTTGGTTAGGAGGTGTGAATGCTTCCTGTGACAAGAAGAGTTCTCTTTGGTGTAGTGCATCCCATGGGTAGTCAGGGGTGGTTAATTCCTTGAGTATGTCCTCATCACAGTGGAATTGACAGGAATATAAGGGATCTAAATGAGTGATATCGGTGATGGTGACTGTGTGGTTATCTTCTGGTGGTGAAGAAGTAGGAGGGATGACGTAATGAGATTGCAATAGTTCACTCATCATAAACCAAATATTGAGATATTGAGGGTTATAAATGATAGTTGGGCATAAAAAGTTTGTGGAGAAATGAATGGGAGAATTGGGGGGATTTGGGGGTAAATCCTCATATAAGTCATCCAAGAACCATGGAGGAGTGGGGAGTGTTTCTGGCTCAGGAGAAATAGTATGAAGAATCATTGGTGATGAGATAGTGTTAGCCATCAATTTTGTAGGGGGTGTAGGGGTTTGAATGAGGGTCGCTTGGCGTTGCCTATATTCAATGATCATAGGACATTGATATGTGAAATGAGCTAGGGATTTGCAGAGAGAGAAAGGGCATATCATATGCCCATTGACTGAGGTTGTGACATAATGGATGTCAGTGACAGTAATTGAGGTGGGTGTGTGCTGAAAGATCTGGCATACAACTATTAGTGTTTGGCGGAACTGAGGTAACACTGGACAATGGTGTGTGTAATGGTCATATTCTGAACAGATGGCACATACAAATTTGGTGCACAGTCCTTTGTTACTTGTGTTCTGTGAGATAACGACAATACTGGAGGAAGCAATGAGCGGTGATGAGATTTGGATGAGATAACGTAACTCAAGCAGAGATGGGCAGTTGTTGGTGGGGTGTCCGTCTTTCTCACATAGCGTGCAAGGAGGTTGGATGGATGGGGGAAGTGGAGCGGTGGGCTCCTTCTTCTTTCACCTGCCCCTAGCTGTAGCAGGGGGGTTAGTGGGTGGGGGTGTAGGGGGTATGGTGGGAGTGAGTATGGGAATTTGCATCGATATTCCTTTAGTTTGGGGAGGGAGGGATGGTTGAGGAACCATCTCTGGTGGATGAAAATACCAAACTGGGATTGCTAGTACCATATTAGGGAGGGTAAGCRTTACAATGACCTAGAAAGCCTGTACTCCTAGTGGAGGGTAAAAKAAATGGATTTGAGTAATGGCTTAGGGAACTGTCTCCCAAACTGGGATGTGGCCTCAGGGTGAGGTGAAATCATGAACTAGTGGAGTTGACGAGTTCGCAGGAGATTCTTGAGGGAGGAGCTCTGCGACTAGTGGGACGTTAGATATAAGAGAGGCCTCATTGGGAGGAAGGGTATCTTGAATGTTAGTTCTGTTGGATGAGATGACACATACTTGATTGGAAGGATGAATGAGTGGTGGTGCACCATGGTAAGTTCCTAACAAGGATGGGTGTTTGAAAATTTTGGGTCCTATCTCGATGAGTGGGTATGCCTTAGGATTAGTGTGGATGTGATGGAGAATGTTGTTGATGTTGGTAGAAGGGTTAGGCTCATAATGTGAGACTTGGTCAATGGTAATGATCTTTCCCTTATGGGGGAACATCATGGTTTGAAAGACAGAAGAGGCAACTGCCTTCATAGCGTACATGTAGCTACGACTGAACAAGATATTGTAGTCGAGTGGGGCATCGATAACTTCAATGTCAATGAGAATGGTCTTTCCCTTGAGTTCTACAGGGACATTTTGGAAGAGCCCTTTGGGAGAAGATGGTCATCTGTCATAAGCTCTTAAGGTAATGGTGGATGGTATGAATTCGGGGGAACCAAGTTTCTGCCATACGGACTTAGACATGATGCATGTGGATGCACCTTCATCAATGATACACCGATGAATTGTGATGTTCTAAATATTAACGGGGATTTGAAAAGTGATGAGAGAGGGAAGATGAGGTTCTCCGCTGTCGAGATCAAATATGATGAGTTGAGTATCTGCAGGGTTGACTGCCCCCAAGGCATAAAGTAATGACTTCCACTGAGTGGGAAAAGTTTGAAGTACTTCTAAGAATGACATGGTAGTCGGGGATTGTGCCAAGTCATCGACCAAACTATAGTTATGAGCCACCCTCACCTGAGGGATGTGGACATTCCTATGCAATGGGATGCGAGGGATGCAAAGAGGTGTTTCCGTGTTAGGGAAAGGGATAATATAAGGGGATCTTGTTGGTGGTGATATTTTTTCTGGTGGAATGGGAAGAGACCCAGAGGGTGCCCAGTATTGATGACTACATGTTTGTAGAAGGATTTCTTCCTCACTAGTGAGGAGGATAGTACAATCCATGGGATTCCTTGGGTTGAGATATTTCCCCAACTGTGGTGGGGTAGGATGGATGTCTTGTTGGGTGTTCATCACTCCTTGGTGTGGAATGGGGTTTTGTAGCACGACTGGGGGTGGTTGTTGCACGTATTGTTGTGGGGCCTGCTGAGGGGCAGGCGGTGCTGGAGGATGTGGTCCATTCACTGAGTCTTTCATCTGTTTAAAATCAACTATTTAGGGGCAATGATGAGCATAATGACCGAACTCACCGCAAAGGGTACATGGGAAGTTTGTTCTAAGGTTATTGTTATTTTTCCCTTGGCATCTATTGTTGTTTCCCCCCTGGGGGTTCTGAGTCCCTTGATTCTGGGGGCCCCCATTGGGTTGGTTCTGTTGGGGGGGATTTCCACCTTGGCTTGGGTTGTTATTGTTCAAGTTTTTTCCTTTCTTTTTGGCATTATTCGATTGATGAGTTGGATTTTCCATATTCATTTGTTCAAAATTTTGATATTGCTAAATGGGAGAGAGTTGAACAAAATTAACCCTAGCATGAGGGTGTCTTGGTGGTGGAGCCATGGGCTATGGAGGGCCAAGAAATGGAAAGTACGGATTATGTTGTGGTAATGATCCGTAAGGTACATAGGAAGGTGTGGTTCTTTCGCTAGTATTTAGAGTATAAGCTGAGGTAGTGGGAGTTTCAGAACTTGTTTGGCAGGTGGGCGTATGGTGGGTGTCGGCGATGGCCCGCTACTAGGTGGAGGAAGGGAAATAGGGTATGGTTGTTGATAAGGGGGTGGAGGATAATAAGGGGTTCCTCCATATGTCGACGGATATTGAGGTGTGCCATACATTGGTGGTTGTGGGGTTTGTGGATTATGGTGCATGGTGTTACCAATCAATCCGTCTGCTGAGTGAGACATCCCGAGTTTATCTTGGCCAAATGGCACGGGTTTTGGGAGATCAAGAATTACTGTGTACAAGTACCTTGATTGTGAATAAATGAGGTTGTATTCTTGAGCCTTACTGATGGCTTCTTCTTTTGATTGAGGGAAGGTGGAAGCTACGTCTTTACCGAGGAGAGAGACAAGTGATCTAAGAAACCAATCAAGACATTGTTGTTTGGTGGTTTCTTCTTTGTACAAACTATGTCATCGATGCCACTCATGAATATGATCAACGATATGTGTGGCTAAGGTTTGTTTAAAATCAGAGAGTAGTTCAAGACCATTGTCATGGCGGATTGGTAATTGGAAGAAGGTCAAAAATGCTTTGGCCAAGGACTCAAAAGTCACATGGGACCCTAATTTTTCATCTACATAACACTTGGTTGATGGGCCAGTGAGTGTGTGTTGAAATAATCATAGTTGGATGGAATCATCTATAATGTTGTTGGAAGAGCACCATAAGTGGAAAGTCATGACATGGTTGGCAAGGTCATCTCCTGCCTTTCCTTCAAACTTGGGGATATTTGAAGGTAGTTTGGTAGGCATTGCAGGCCATGTGGGGTCATGCAATATAGGATCATTCGTGAGTTTTCTGAGGTCCGGTATGTTGAGAGAGGCCAAATATGTTATCTAGAGTGGTGGTGGAGGATTAGTTCTAGCCATGGTGTGAGGGTTTTGTGAACCTAACCCTTGAGGGGGACTAGGTGGGTTTGTACTTCCTCTTTGAGGGGAAGTTGGTCCCCTGCTTCCATGTAAAGGAGAGCGACTGGATGGTGGACCTTGGGAATTGGACCCAAGTAAGGTGGAACCAAGCAAAGTGGATCCAAAAATAGTGGCACTCACAGGAGTGTGAGAAGGTGGGGCTGGTGGGTTGGCAAGACTAGGAACTCCCCCTAGAATAAGAGGGAGATTTAGCAAGCATCTGGAACAATGGGGGTTCTATGGGTCCCCTATGATGTTCGACTAACTAATTGAATGTGTGTGAATGGTGGTGAGAGCAATAAATAAACAAGAGCCTTTGCTGCAATTTTTGAACTTTACACAATATATATATCTAAATCAAAATGTAATCTGAAGTGCATCATACATAAAGTGTTATGATAAAGAAGCATATATGTGGATAGGTAGGTTTTTTCCTCGTGGGGGAACAAAGAAAACAAATTCTCATGTCTTAAAATATGTAATGTCCTTCCTCTCAAATAGCACTGGACCTTCCAATAGTACTCAACAATGGGGTCTGAAGCCACCAGAAGAGAAACTAGTGAAGGATGAATCAATTGGTTATAATGAGGGGTAGAGAGGGCATATCCTAAAAACATTGGCGATATTTCCCAATAGCCACACAAAATCCGATCAAGGTGCAATTACAGCCCACAATTGCCACCTAGGTAGATGTCCTAAAATTTGGTCACTAGGTACCTCGGTCAAAGTGCGACATTTAGATTTTTGGCCTAAGAAATGGATCATGGGCTAGATTCCGTCCAAGAGGTAGGTGCCTCAAGGGGGGATGCACAGAACAATTGGACCTCGGCCTTCAACCCTTCACAGGTATTTCCCTGCCTTATGGTGTTAGGAACACTTGACTTGGAGGATTTTAAAAGTTCCCTATTTGACAACTTCTATTGTTTTGAAAATGTGAGAACCAGATAATGGAGAGTTATTTGGATGCCTATCCCCAAAATCCTACCTAGACTAAAAGATTTCTTTTGTCACCTCCTGTGAAGGAAAACTTAGTGATTTTTTAGAAAAAAAATAGATGTGGTTTGTTTGAGAGATTGGGGTGTGAACCAACCTCATTGAAATTAAGTGGGAGTGGATAGTTTCTACAAGAAAAGGGTGGGGTGTTTCATAATTCCTTTCAAGGAAACTTACTTCAACCTCCACGTTTCGAGATGAAGACTATGTGAGTGAGAAATGACTTTTTGTGTGAACAAGTGAAAGTGTGCCAATTTTTAATAATTTAGGTGTCACCTTGCTGCATGTGGACTTCGCTTGGTTCTTACAAGTGTTGATTACCTAAGTTACTGTGTGTCATTGGTACAACCTTGCAGAATTCAAAAGTCCCTAGGAAACTAGCATGTGGACATGTGGGTCCTTACTATTCCTTTAACTCCCTGATGTGATTTATTCTAAGAAAGCTTTGAAACTATCCTAGATTGTGATCATGTCGGTGTGTATGGGCCCGTTACAAAACCTTTAAACTTCCCTAGTGATTTAATCTAAGAAAGAAAATTTCAACACTATCCTATCTTTGTAGCATGTGGGTATGTATGGGCCCGTTACAATCTTGAGATGTGTTTGAAAAATAAACTAAGAGGAGTCCTGAGGGGGCTGTCATCCTCTCCTAAAGGTTTTAATATTTTTAAGGGAGATGAAATCATCCTCCAACCTATTTTTGATTCTCAAGATCACTTTGATGCACGAGAGAAGATCATACTCAA
>SNQJ01S0016901.1:39872-71805 GCA_010110895.2 Picea sitchensis
GGTCCTTACTATTCCTTTAACTCCCTGATGTGATTTATTCTAAGAAAGCTTTGAAACTATCCTAGATTGTGATCATGTCGGTGTGTATGGGCCCGTTACAAAACCTTTAAATTTCCCTAGTGATTTAATCTAAGAAAGAAAATTTCAACACTATCCTATCTTTGTAGCATGTGGGCATGTATGGGCCCGTTACAATCTTGAGATGTGTTTGAAAAATAAACTAAGAGGAGTCCTGAGGGGGCTGTCATCCTCTCCTAAAGGTTTTAATATTTTTAAGGGAGATGAAATCATCCTCCAACCTATTTTTGATTCTCAAGATCACTTTGATGCACGAGAGAAGATCATACTCAACGATTGATATCCAATTTCTGGTCCCAATGCAAGTTTTATATGTGATTTCAAATTATTCTAACTTATACTCCTAGTCAAAGAAAGCCATCCATGTGGAAAAATGAAAGAAAAAGAGGAAATAATGTTTTTAAACCTCCTAAGTGCCTATGTGTTTTGACTAATCCCTTTATATGGAGAGGGAACTAAGTGTGGTGCAGATTACAACATGCATGGAATCATCTTTAAGAAGGCTAGGGGCCTTCCAAAAATCACAAAAAAGGATTACAATGTGTATTTTTCTGCACAGGTGCACGGGTCTCAGAGTAGACAGAGGTGCGTTGGGTGCTAATGTGCTAATCTAAAAAGACTTTTGGGTGCAGGTGCGCAGAGGGCACTGAGCACTATAGTGATTTTGGTGCACGTGTGAATGATGTGTGATTATGGGCCAATAAACCCGCGCACATATGTCACATGGCCGTGAAGAAAATTTTGGACAAAATTCTCTCAACTCAGCATGGAATTTGGCTACCTGTAGGTCGGCTTGGGCCAGTTATGGTACCTGCAGGTTAAGTAAACAAAAAGAAGAGCTAAAATAACCCAAATGGGGTAGGAAATTGATACCTTTCCCCAGTTGAGTTGCCAATCTATTGCGCCTCTTTTGTCACCTAAATGAGAAAAACAGAGGTGCTTACAAGATTAGTTGGGTTAGCTAAGAAAGACAACTGTAAAGGAAAGGGTTAGAAAAATAAACATAAAAAGACTCAACTAAGAATCAAACTAGGAAAGGAAAACACAACTAAACTATTGTGCATAAGGACATAAGAACAAGAAGCCAACAAGACTCATGTCACAAATGGAAAGGATTGTATTAGTGAAAATAAAACACTGAAACGAAAGGGGACTTTGGGTCCCTTCTTCCTCCAAGGGAGGGCTCTTGGACCCCCAAAATTGAGCTCTTCTTACAATTTGGAAACTTGAAAGAAATGGTGAAAGAATCCCAAGCTAACCCACTCAAAAGGTGAGGTGGATTGCCTAAATGGAATGATGCTAGTATGCTCTTGATGAGAAAAGAGGATTCCCCAAGAGAATAGCAACAACATAATCTTACAAATGAATTCCTTGAAAATATAATGCACCCATGGCCTTCTTTTATAGCATAGCTTTGAGGTATTATGCAACCAGTGTTTAGTGTGAAAAGGGGATATTTAGGGAACCTTTAGGTCTTTGACCAACCACCCAGCTAGATCCAGCCAAGATTTGGATGTCAAATCAACTTCGAAGCTGAACCAGAAGTGGGTGGGAGGCTGACCAATCTCATAAATGCATCATTCTCAGGTGTGCGCGGCTTTTAGAATCCACAGTCGCGCATCCTGCGCATGTGTTCTTTTCCTACGTTTCTGGATGGTGCATGTGTGCGCACGCCCTATGTAGTCATGGCACATCTTGATTTTATAATTGGTTATATAGTTTTTGACCTTTTGGAAATGCTTTTTTGGGTAATTTTGGTCCATGGGTGGACTCATAGCTGTTTGAAGATGTTGGATTCTTGTAACCATTTGCAGACGATATTTCAATGATAACACATACCACCCACAGACAAATAGAATAGTCGAAGACTTCAACAAAATCCTAGAAAAGGAACTGGTCTATTGCATAAACCGAGAGGATTGGGATGATAGAGTTCCAACAGTACTATGGTCCTATAGGACAACCATAAAGAAACTCCACAGATACACATTGTTCCATCTTGTTTACGGAAAAGAAGTAGTGGTGCCCGTAGAGTTCATCACCCTAAATCTGTATATTGCATAAGCCACACGTATGACAGATGAAGAATCAGTGGCGCAGAGACTTGCAGAGCTACAAGAACTCGAAGAAACCAGATTTCTGGAAGACTTCCATCAGTCAGTTGAAAAGGCAAGACAAAAATCTTAGCACGACCGACACATTAAGACTAAGGTATTTACATAAGGGGACAAGGTGTTACTCTATGATAGTCGATACTAGAAGCATCTTGGCAAGCTATGTATGCATTGGTTGGGACCCTTCATAGTTGCAGAGATCCGCCCGTCAGGAGCAATCTGAGTCGTGCAAATGGAAGGTGTGCTATGACCAAGATGGGTGAATGGCCCTTGCCTGAAGCCCTACCTATCTCAAAACTGAGAAGAAGGACAATCTCTCGAGTCTGACGGAGCTTGTACAATAGTTAGATTTGAGTTTCATTTCCTTTCTGAAGTTTTGTAAATTCAGCTAATAATGTCCACGTGCACAGTGTTGGGCCATAACACATAGGTCATTTGTTTTTTTTAAGTGTTGGGTGATATAGAGTTGATGACTCAACAGTAAAGAACCTGAAGCATGAGAAAGTCCATTAATGAAAGTCATTAAATATGACGGGGACAACCTTGTGGTTAGAGGGGCCATGAATCCCAATCCAATCTACGTTAAAGGCCACACAAACCCAGTCCAATCACACCCTTTATTGCCATTCCAGTACCCCAATTGTCACTCATTAAGCCATAAAGCTGTATTATGCCAAGATTCCATCAAATTTTGCATTGGGATACCCACCCGACAAACAGAAAGGTCTCAATTCGGCCACGTCCCTATTCCACCCAAATGAGTAAATACAAAGTTCACCCAATCAGATTTACCTTGATTAAACCATCCCGTCAGACAACTCACACCCTCTTACGTCTATACAGTCATGATGAGGAGAAGTTATTTATAAAAATTACCCATTAATCTAGACATAAGAATCTTATAACTCATGCGAGAAATTATTGTTTCTAAAACGAGCATAGCCATTTTTGAACTTAGCCATGCAAACTAGTTAGGACCATTGCCAAAGTTGTAAACGTAGCCATAGTTCTTAATGGCCACAAAAGTGCNCCCTATTCCACCCAAATGAGTAAATACAAAGTTCACCCAATCAGATTTACCTTGATTAAACCATCCCGTCAGACAACTCACACCCTCTTACGTCTATACAGTCATGATGAGGAGAAGTTATTTATAAAAATTACCCATTAATCCAGACATAAGAATCTTATAACTCATGCGAGAAATTATTGTTTCTAAAACGAGCATAGCCATTTTCGAACTTAGCCATGCAAACTAGTTAGGACCATTGCCAAAGTTGTAAACGTAGCCATAGTTCTTAATGGCCACAAAAGTGCTAATTCCAAGAGCCACAACAAGCCGGAGAACCATGAATAAATAAGCAGTACTAGTCTCTAGATGAGCTTTGCGACCCCAAGGTCAATATTATAGGTGATCTCAAAGGGAAGATAGAGCCTATAAAGCTACTTGACCTTGACCTCATGGATTCAACCTTGTTCCCACAGATGCACCCAAATGTATTTTGGGAGTTAGCTCCAGATGGAACTAGAGATATGCACTTTATACTGAAAAAGGAGTTCATCAACCTATTTAAATCCATCATCATGAACCTAAGAGACTTACCGGTCTTTGGCACCACAGGTGAAATTGCGCGCTGCATGAAATTTATGATACGCAGAGTGCACGACATAATTCTATGGTTGGATAAGAAGTATCCAATCCATGCACAAGATATAAAACAACTTACTGGACTATCCTCTGAAGGAGAGGATGTGTCGAAGGGATTTCAGGGACCCAACAAGCATGGGAAGAAGAAATGCGAGCTTAGTCTGTACGAGAAGTTTAACACAAATAGAGGAGGACGCACAACGTTCATTGAAACAATAATTCTTGAAATAGTCTAGACTGGATGCTACGTCATAGCCATCAAGGTTATGTGGTCTTATTATAAGGGAGAATGCACTTTAGATGTGCTATCAGTCGCCGACTTTTGCACATAGGGAGCAGTGTTCAATTGGTGTAGTTTCTTGCTGGAGGAACTACTAGTAGATTGTGAGGAGGCACATGATAAAGGAGGCACCTTTACTTATGGATACCTACTTGTGGCATTCACAATTCTCAAATGGAAGTCACCTATGGGAAGATAACCGACAATACCAAATAAAAGGTGCTTGGCGAAGATGTTTGAGACATGGCAGTCTATACCAGACTCAGAGAACACAACACTCAACAATGCAACATTTGCCAAATCGTATAATTCTATTATAGATGCAACACAAAGGCCATGCATCCCACAGGATATCCTTAATAATAACATGAGAAATATTGCATTCAACATGAACTGGCACAACACATTCATTTGGCCGAGGCATTCCAGTAGGGAAAATTTCCACACACAGATGATACCATTCTATTTGGATGAGGAAGCCTTAGATAAAGAAGTCATGTCATGGCCAGGAGTCAAATGAGGCCCACATAACTTAGGAATGCATTACATTTTACCTGCCGATCTGCTCAAGAAAAAATACAAGGAAGCAAGAGAGGGAACGAGCTCTGGCCCTGAGATGAAGAAACCAGACACTGTGACATAAATAGATTCAGAGGAGGAAGAAGACACACTGTAGGTGGAGTGGAGGAAAATACCACCCCCCTCGACAGTTTCCAGACAATGTTGTGTTTTCAGATGCACAGGTCAACCAGATCCTAGGCTCTATGCTTAGCACTGAACCAATGGAAAAGAGGCCTAGAATAGGGGTCTCACCGAACAAACCCTTGAACCCACAACCCCTTGCATATACCACTCCCCAGACCCACGCCATGACCAAAGCCACCACTATCATTGACATTCAAGATGACCCAGACCCTGAAACAATTCTGGCTACACTCATCATTGAGCAACCCCCACCACTCCAATTACCAAACCTCCTCACTACCATTCCACATCACACCACAACCTTAGAGATGATGCATCTCAACCACCCAGATATAGAGGAATGACAACCCCCATAGACAAACAAAGAATCCCCCAAGCCTAGTTTTGAAATTCCCAACCCCGACCCCAAAACCACAGGGTAGAGCACGATGCAGGATGTTTTGAATCTGAACACCCAGGAACAACAACTTGATTATTCAACACATGAAGAAGCCACCTAAAGAAGAGAAGAGATGGAAGCTGACCATAACCCGTAAATCCCCTCAACACCCAAGGGTGAGGATGTCCCAGAAATCACAACGCATGATGCAAAAGAATCGAAAGATACAGAGATACCAGATGCGCATAGTGTTCCAGAATCAACAACAAAGAAGGACACGATAGCTATACGAGCTCCAATGGAACAAGTTCTCCACAACCCCCAACAATGTGTGGAATTGATGCAACTCTGCATAGACAGAACAGAGGTTATGACTCTTTTGCTAGCAAATCTTAGGTTGAGAATTACGCCCGCACCACAAACATAGGATGAGGTAGAAACTCACTCAGACCATTCAACAGGAAGTGGAATCCCACTACAATGGTGAGTACCCACTGATGCATCTCAATCATCTATAGACCTGGTACAGTGGCCAACGTCACATTTATTCAGAATAATCAAAGCCTCCACAGACCAACTAGAGCAAAGGCTCCAGGATCCTGAGAGCTCAGCCGAGATCACCAGGAAAGAATAGTTATTTGCACAAACATGTAGAATGGAGGAAAAATGTACTGATAGAATCCTAGCCCAATGCAAACTAGAAAAAGTGAGGGAAAAACTTGCAGAATCCTGGCCAGAGATTCAGAAGGTTGCGCCCGACCTACCCAAAGTCAGCGAAATAAGAGAACCATAGAAACATATCGAGATGTTACAAGAGGCATGGACACAACTTGCTACACACATGAAGTAGATACAAGAAAAGCTACAACAAGTCCAACAAGAAGTAGAACAACAACCTTGCCATCTACAGGAACAAATGCAGAGGATAATACTGCAAGGAAACAATGCTCGAGTGGCACTACATAAGCAGACATTGGACTGTGCCATAATATTCAAGGAAGTCAACGATTGGATGGGCATCATCACTCAATGGAATCAAATCCTGGAGGAAGTGCACACAAAGATACAGGTGTTGAATGAGGAAGTTGTGGTCACAATGGATGCCATAGAGCAGCAACAGAAGTTTGACCAAATTCAGCAGGCCAACAACGAACTAAATTCACTCTATGAAGCACAGTCCATAGMCAAGAAAGAGTTGCATGATTTTTGACYGGTAATTCAAACCACCTAATGCAAATGCACCAGGTCGATGAAAAAAMTGACTCCGAATGGAACTCGTTGGTTGCAGCCAAGACAAGGTAATACAGTAAAGAGAGGAGTCAACAGTTTTTGGCAGAAGCATCACTCCTCGCCTAGAAATGGTAGGATAAAGTTGAAATCTTTCATGGAGTAAAKCACAGAGAATTAGAGCTAGTTCCAAAATTGGGCCCTTCATTTGAGGAGGTAAAGGAAGAAAAAGTAGAAACAGAAGAGCCCAAAGAAGAAGAAAATCTGGATAAGGGAAAGCAATAGTTGCTCCTAGAGAATGAGAAGGAACTAAGCACTTGACTTGAGGACGAGTCAAGGATTGTGGTCAGAGCCTGTTGGGCCCTTCGTTTTGGGAAATAATTTCACAAGTTTTGATTAATAATGAGTTGTGAAAACTCCATCAGAGGTCGGAAGGAAGAATAACATAAAACAGTTGCAGAAGCTAGCGTAACACCAGCTAAGAAACAAACAATTGCAACAGAACAAGAAAGTGAGCAATACGAATAGGAAGACATAAACTAGCTATATGTAGGACTGAATATAATTGTAAAAGGGTTGGTTAGGTTGGGTTGGTGTTGTTGTTGTTGTTCATTCAATTCGTTGGTTCACTCATTCATGAGTTGATTAGAGTTGGGTTGAGTCATGTCTATCAGAGTTTCCCAAGGTATTGGGATTAGTTTCTGCTACTTGTTGTAAGTCGAGAAGAGTATAGTCTATAATGAATGAGACCTATCAGTTGGGGAATTAGAACTATGTGGCTGAGGCCTAGAGCCAAGAGTCTGTGATGAACATTTCTATGTAATTCTGAGTCTGTAATGTAATAAATATCTCTAAGATAATATGATGAAGGAGAACCAAATTTTCAAAATATGATGTTTCTTTGTATATTTACTTATGCATTACATTGTTCCTTTATGGTTTATGAGTTATGTTTGATGGTTTTATGTTTAATCGTTGTTCATAATGTAAGTAGGTTCAATTCTTGTGGTTAGATGTTTTATCTCTAATGTTGCTCTTGTGCAAGAATGGGAATGAGTTCTGGACGATCTATGGATTCTCTTTAGTATTTTCCCCACCCTTCCCTATCTTTTTGTCTCGGCATCTCTTCAGGTGAGACTTCTTCTCTTCGGAGAAGATGAAAATACCAACACTCTAGAATAAATAGTAACTTTTGTTGGTAACCTAAGAAGGACCCTAATCTGATCCAATTCGTGCCAACAATAAGCTAGGATTCTTATGTTTTGATTAGGCTGAAGAGACTAGATGTTAAATTCCAGTGTGCCTATTTTTATATATGTCTCATCATTAATATAAAATACGTCATTGCGCGTAGACTGACCATGATAAAAGAGTATGGGGGACTAAAATCCACTAGTTAGGGAAAAGGTAGGGCTAAAAGTTAAGGAAAAGGGCTAAGATAGGGAGCTTAAGCCAAAAAGGAATATTATATTAATATTTCTTAACTCATAAAGTATGGATAATTATTTTATCCTAAGTTCCAAAGTTGGACACAAGTGGGCCAAAGTAGCTCCCAACATGACAAGTGTCAAGTTGAGGACATGCATACATATTTTTGGGACTTAGTTCATTTTCAGATCTTTTCCATAATTCTTCCCATGATTCCTTCCATCATTTAGTCATCCAGTCAACCATCCATGAGTATTATATTAATATTTCTTTAACTCATAAAGTATGGATAATTATTTTATCCTAAGTTCCAGTTGGACACAAGTGGGCCAAAGTAGCCCCAACATGACAAGTGTCAAGCTGAGGACATGCATACATATCTTTGGGACTTAGTTCATTTTCAGATCTTTTCCATAATTCTTCCCATGATTCCTTCCATCACTTAGTCATCCAAATAACCATCCATGAGCAGGCACACACCCATTGAGCTATCCCTCATACCTTCAAGGACCTGCATCTCAACTTGTATCCATAACCATTTTGCGGGTTGGCGTATCCCAAGCTAGCTTCAGTCGGATCACAAGTGGGTTGTCATGCCCGTGGGATTTTGAAGAGGTGGGTTTTAGCAACCATGAGAAATCTCTATATGAGAGAATTGTTGGGAACTGATTTCCATGTGCGTTGGGAAATAGCTACAGATCTCTAATACTTCCTAGTCGAATTTTTTTTTGAAGCCCTGGAAGAGAAGTAGGGAAGCCAAGGGACTATTGAGCAGATAAGGGGAACACTTCCTCGGGTAAAAGGTACGTGGGGAATGAGGGAATGTAGGTTGTTAGTTTGATTTTTCATATGAGATGGATTCTTTCCTATTGTCTATGAGCCTTTAGCCTGGTTAGGAATCCCTTTACCCGGGTGGAGTTTAGTCCCAGCTTGGGGGTGACTCATTCTTGAGAGTGATGAACAATGTGGTCTAAGGCTGGGAGGTTTGTGGAAGGTTTGCACATAGTTGGTGACATTCTTACCAAGATAAGTGCCAATTGTGTGATAAATTTACATGATGCATTATTATTTACATGCTTATTTTTATGGGTTATCCTATGTGTGGTTATAATTGTGTTTATTTTTATGGGTATTTCTTGTATATGCTGCATGTATATGTTTACTGTTATTTTAGTGTGAATCTGTGTATTTAAAGATGTATTTGTTTGTTTACATTTTATATATAATGCTTCCGCAAGAGTTCTATGTGTATATATTTTCATTGCATGCAGATCAAAAAATTTATGTGGCATAGCTCATTTGGATATTGGGTATGTTACAGAATGTTCCACAGAGAGAACGTAAGATTTCTCTGGTGTAGTGTGGCTCGACATGGATGGTCAAGGACATTACAATATGGTATCAGAGCTTCAGTTTTCAATGTTGAGCCTGGATGGTCCGAACAAGTTGAGTTGAAACAAAATTTCAGAGAGAATCTATTTCAAAGTGTCCAAATTTCGAGTTGCAGAGCATCCATGATAAATTTTAGAAACAACGATGCAGGATTGGGAAAAGCCCCAACTTCTATTGTTAAATTGATGAGAAAATTGAGAAATTTGGCCATGTAGTGAGATATTATTGATTTAATATCTGTTCTATCAAATTCAGACCTGGAATTAGTCGAATTTGAAGTTACAGTGAAGCCATGTGGGTTGTAGAGAGTTTTGTAATTAAAATTCCCAATTCATGAATTGATTTTGGGTAAATTTGTTCCAGAAATGGCAACCCACAATGATTTTTTGTTGCATAGGTTGAATGGGTGTTATCGGGGTGAAATTAAGGAAATTTCATAGTTGTAGAATGTCTATGGTAAATTGGAAAAAGGTTAGGAAAAATCTGTAATTTCTGCAGCGGAATTCACGAGGAATTGATGCGCATAAAAATGAATGTGCATAGGTGGACACACTAAAAATGTAGGATGCCCAGTAAAAGCATTATGATATGTAAAAATTGGGTTCCACGCAGAAAATTTTTGGCATGTTGGTGCGCATGATAAATTTTGGTCCCGCGCAAAAAACAATAGTGGTTTTCTAGTGTGCGAGCTAAATTTTGGCATCGCACGGAAAAATGTTGTTGTGTGGGTGTTCACACTAAATTTAACATTGCACGGTGTGAGTATGTATAAAATGTGCATGCCTTTTTCACACATATAATAATGACACGCGTGGTGTTTGCGGTGTTGGCAGAGCGTAGAGGAGTTTTGTTGGTGTGCGCGCAATGTGGGTATATGTTGTCACGCGATAGTTAGTTAGTGGTGCGCACAGAGTTTTGGTGCGTGGTGGAGACGTACTAAAATTTGGCATGGTACAATGCATAGAGTATAATGTGAACAGAATATCACCGTGCGATACAAAAACTGCGTCCAACAGGTAATAGTGCAAGAACCAAAACTGTGTGTGGTGAATATTGGCACGCGACACAAAAGTAGTGCGCACAAGTTATTGGCGTGAAAGATAAGTGATACACAGTGGTTTTAAAGTGAAAAAAGGACGATTTACCTTGTGTTGTTGTTGTGGATGGTGGATATGGGTTTACAGGTTGAAATTTGTGCATGCAAAGTTGTTTGAAGGGTGAACAATAACATAAAACTAGTGATTTTCTACGACGTTTTATATCATTTGAACGACATCTTTTTGCAGTGCGTTTTTGAGGCCCTTAAGAGCATTTTTAGGCACTCGAAAACCATGAGAACATAGTGTGCCAAGTCACACTCCATATTTTAAGCTTAAATAAAAGAGCTCAGAGAGAGTTTTCTAATGGTGTAAACCATTCGTCAAACGAAGCTTTTATGAGAATGTTACAACACTGACAGTGGAGGGTAAATTTTAAGACCCATCTAACTTCAAAGAGCCATAACTTTCTCCTCCAGAATCAAATTGAGGCATAGGAGAAGTCAATGGAAATATATTGAACCATAGAAGACACTCCAAGATCTAAATTAAATTTTTGGGCATGTTAAAAGTGTTTAATATGGCAAATAAGGTACCTGTAGCATACAAATTACAATATGGTATTTTGGTCTGAAATTTCAGCAGGCTGTAATTAGCATCCCATAACCTAGAAGGAGGTGAAACTTGGATAGAGTGTCCATAATATGTATATGAGGAAACCCAATTGATATTATATGAAAAATACAAAGGATTAGGTGCAAAAATGCATATTACAACACAAAGTTGCGCCAAGTTGAAAAATGAACAAAAAAAAATTAATGGGCAATTTTCAAATAACCATAACTTTTTGCTCAAGACTCGGAATTGAGCATGGGAGTAGGCATTGGAAAGGTATTGGACAGTGGAATATAAATATACACCTAGAAAAGTGATATGGGAATTCAAATTTCTAGGAAACCAAAAGAAATAATTATGATATATTATTGAACCAGAATGGTTCATATTTTCATGAAATTGTTGAAATAGTTAGCCTGACAAAGTTTTGTTGGATGTACATTTTGCAGAGTTAACAACAACTAGATCAAATCAGGATCAACATAGAGTCCATAGGAATGGAGGAGGAACAGGGGACCTACAACCAATAATATGATATTAGAGGGATGGATGTCCATTTGGGCATTGAAGGAACAAACTCCAATGGACATGGAGACGAAAGGAATGAAAACATGAATATGGCAGAGACCATTAAAAATTTATAGAAGGGTGCCCAAAGCCATAAATATGATAATGAAAGGCTTATAAGAGCCAAGGAGCAACAGGATGACTTCAACATGAATTTAATGCAAATCTTGAACCGAATAGAAAAAAAATTGGATAAGGAGAGTGGCTCAAGAAAATCAGGAAGTCATAAGTCTCCTGATGAGAAAAGAAGAACAAGAAGTGTTAGTAGACATCACCACCACTCCCAGAGGCATTGCAATAAGAGATCACACAACAACTCAAGTCCATCCTCTGTCAGGAAGAACAAGAGGTATGGGGTGGATGAGCTACGAGGAGAAGTGAACAAAATCAAACCTCCTACAGTTGATGGTGATCACAAGAAGGATGAAGATGAAAAAACATGGTTGTTGGGCATGATAAATTATTTTCAATTGCATAATTATTCTTCTCATGCAAAAGGTAGAATCAATATCTATAAAATCAAGGGAAAGGCATCCATGTGGTGGGATCAACTTATGCAGGTGCAACACATTAAAGAGACAAGTGTTACTTGGAGGGAATTCAAGAAGCATTTTGAGAAGAAATACTTGACTAAGAGATATTATGACAAGAAAATGAAAGATTTCTTTGAATTGACGCTTGGAATTATGACAATAGATTAATATGAAAGAAGGTTTCTAGAACTGATGAAGTATGTCTCTTTCATCATGGATGAGACGGTTAAGATTTAGAGGCATTTGAGTGGATTTCCATCCTTCATCAGTGAAAAAATACAGTATGATGATCCCAAGACATTGGAGGAGACCATAAGGCGAGCTAAGTGCCTATATGATCGGAAAAAATCAAGGCCAACTTTCCAAAAAGTTTGGGAAGACAAAAATAAATTCAAGGTGGATCAGAGGAAAAAGGGATCTAAGCCACCATTCTTCAGAAATAATCCTCAGGGACAATCAACTCCTAGAAATCCTAGAGCGATTGAAACAGGGAGTCAAAGGCCAAGGCAACCACCTATTCAATGTTGGGGTTGTAAAGGAGATCATATGTACATATATTTTCCTCACAGAGGTGAAAAAGTGAGAATTGTTCACAATGTACAACAAGCTAAAATAGTGGAGGACATGAGTAGAAATGTACCAAGGATCTATGCAGCCCTAGACAACAAGCAAGCCGAGTATCAATCTCATATGATTGAAGTGGATGGTATGATCAACAAACAAACCATTTCTATTTTAATTGATTCAGGAGCTAGTCATAGTTATATAGATCCTAAGATGGTGGAAAGTTTGCATTTTCCAAGAAGCAAGCATGTAAAATCTTGGTTGGTGCAACTGGCTATCAGAGCCAAAAGAAAATTTAATGAGATGGTTAAGTCATGTCTTATGGACATGAATGGGTTGAACACCAGAGAATATTTGAACATCTTTCCTTCAGGTTCCTATGACTGTTTAATTGGGATGGATTGGTTGGACCAACATCATGCTATCCTAGACTGTCATTACAAGGCATTTACTTGCATGGATGAGGAAGGGACCCTAAGTAAGGTGTGGGGAATTCCCAGGGCAGTAACCATCTGATAAATTTCAACATTGTAGCTGAAGAAATGTTACAGAAAAGGGTGTCAAATATTTGCAGTTCATATGGAAGAGACACCTAAAGATAAGGTGCCAAATTTGGAAGATTATGTAGTCCCAAAAGAGTTTGAACATGTGTTTAGGGAGGTACTAGGACTACCCCCAAAGAGAGATATTGATTTCTCTATAAATTTAATGCCTGGAGAAACTCCAGTGTCAAAGACTCCTTATAGAATGAGTAGGCCAGAGTTGAAGGAGTTGCAAATTCATCTTGAAGAACTTATGAAGAAGGGGTATATATGCCCAAGTGTGTCACCTTGGGGTGCCCCAGTCTTGTTAGTGAAGAATAAATACAGAACATTAAGATTGTGCATTGATCTCAGACAATTGAATGAAGTGAATGTTAAGAACAAGTATCCTCTGCCAAGGATTGATGATCTTTTTGATCAATTGAATGATGTAAAGATATTTTCAAAGATAGATCTCAATTAAGGATTAAGGAGGAATATATCAGTAGGACTACCTTTAGGACAAGGTATGGTCATTATGAGTTCACATTGGTGCCATTTGGGTTGTGAAATGCAACAATTGTTTTCATGTGCCTGATGAATGGTGTTTTCTGAGAATATTTAAACAAGTTTGTCATTGTCCTTTTGGATGACATTCTTATATATTCTAAGTCAAAGAGCATGAACATAATTTGAGGATGGTGTTGCAAGTATTAAGGGAGCATTATTTGTATGCCAAATTGAGAAAGTGCTCATTTTATCAAAATCAAATTCATTATTTGGGACATATCATTTCAAAGGATGGGATAGTAGTGGATCCTAAGAAGATAGAAGCCATTAGAGAATGGTCAACACCAAAGAATGTGACAGAGGTAATATCATTCATGGGCCTTGAAGGCTACTACAGGATATTTAATGAAGGATTCTCAAATATTGCACACCCAATCACTTCCTTACAAAAGAAGGGTGTGAAGTTTAAGTGGACATTGGATTGTGAAAAGAGTTTCCAACACTTGAAACAATTATTAACAAGTGGTCCAATACTAAGGATTGCATACCCAAATGAAGACTTCATTGTATGCATAGATGCATGTAAAGAGGGACTTGGTGGAGTCCTCAGTCAAAATGGGTTTGTTATATGTTATGAATCAAGGAAGTTGAAGGAGCATGAAAGACACTATGCCACTCATGATTTGGAGTTGGAAGACATAGTGCATGCCTTGAGGAAATGGAGACACTACCTCATGGGGAAAATGTTTGAGCTAAGAACAGACCATAATGGTCTGAAATATTTATTTGATCAACCAAATCTAAATGCTAGGCAAAGCAGATGGTTAGAATTTCTAAGTGAATATGACTTTGATATAAAGCATATCAAGGGGAAAGAGAACAAAGTGGCTGATGCACTCAACAAAAGAGTGCATGAATTTCATGCTACATACATTAGCATGTACCAATCAGATTTGAAAGACAAAATTATAGAGGCTGCCAAATCAGATTTGCAATACAAGGATTTAGTGGAAAAATTACAACAAGGTAATTTGCAACAGAAAATTGAAGAATACAAGCTAGATAATGATGAAATTCTCATGTACAGGGGCAGAATTTATGTACCAAATTCTCAGGAATTGAAAAATATGATATTGAGGGAAATGAATAATGTACCTTATGCTGGGCACCCAGTATATCAGAAAAATATTACAGCTGTAAGAAACCAATATTATTGGCAAGGCATGAAGAAAGAGGTTGCTGATTTTATTGCCAGATGTTTGGAAAGTTAAAAGGTAAAGGCTGAGAATAGACACCCAACTAGTTTTCTACAACCATTACCCATTCCTGAGTGGAAATGGGAAGTTGTAACAATGGATTTCATCACCAAACTGCCCAGAAAAAACAAGCAACATGATTATATCATGGTAGTGGTGGATAAGCTTACTAAAGCTGCCCATTTTATTCCAGTTAAGCTCACTCACATGGAAACGAACATTTTTGATGTTTATATGAGGGAAATTGCTAGATTACATGGCATACCCAAAGAAATTGTGTCTGACAGAGATCCAAAATTTACCTCAAAATTTTGGAAGGGATTATTAAATGGATTTGGAACAAATTTGAATTTTAGTACAACTTATCATCCATAATCAAATGGACAAACAAAGAGGGTGAATCAAGTGATTGAAGATATGTTGGAAATGTATGTGATGGATAAACCATCAAAATTTGAAGGTTACCTACACTTGGTAGAGTTTGTTTATAACAATGGGTACCAAGAATATCTAAAGATGAGACCATTTGAGGCACTTTATGGAAGAAAGTGCAACAGACCAGTAGGTTGGGATAACCCAGTAGACAGAGCAGTAGTTAGGCTAGATTTTCTCAGAGAAATGGAGGAACAAATGATAAAAATAAAGTAAAATTTAAAGGTATCCCAAGACAAAAAGAAAAACTATGCTGATAAGGGTAGAACTCATAGGGAATTTAAAGTGGGTGATCATGTATTATTGAAAGTGAAGGCCAATAAAAGTTCCCTGAAATTGGGAAATTGTTCAAAGTTGGTAGCTCATTATTGTGGGGCGTTTGAAATCCTAGAGAGGATTGGTCCAGTAGCTTATATGATTACATTTCTTGCATCTATGTCTGTTCATAATGTATTCCATGTATCATTACTAAAGAAATATATACCTAATGCTAATCATGTTATTGATTGGAATGTGATTTAGGTGGAGCAAGAAGGCGCTTTTCAAGTGCATCCGGTACACATTCTAGACCAGAAAATCAAACAGCTCTGGAATCGAGCCATTGAACTTGTAAAGGTCCAACATACCTGGTATGGTCCTGAGGATGCTACTTGGGAGAATGAGGATGCAATGTGGGCATAATACCTGCATCATTTTTAGGATTTTTGAAATTTTGTTGTACATGGGTACATGATGCACTGAGGACAGTGCATAAATAAAGGGAGGGGATTGTAATATCCCTAGGCTGAACCCAATTGTAATGTAAATGAAAATTTACTTAAGCTAGTGAGTTGTTTGATATCATTTTGTATTCACATTTCATGGCATAGTGCACGCTTGTACTACGCAGTAAAATGATGAAGTGCGCACATTCCTAGATACCGTGCACAACAAATTAAGTGTGCACGATATTGAGGCTAGGGATCCTTTTGTGTATACGATGTGTTTTATAGGATGTTGAGCCAGTTATTATAAGCTAGGATGCTTATGTTTTGATTAGGATGGAGATCCTAGATTTTAAAGGCCAATGCACCTATTTTTATATATGTCTCATCATTAATGTAAAATACATCATTGTGCACAGACCAACCATGAAAAAAGAGTATGGGGGACTAAAATCCACTAGTTAGGGAAAAGGTGGGGCTAAAAGTTAAGGAAAAGGGCTAAGCTAGGGAGCTTAAGCCAAAAAGGAATATTATATTAATAATTCTTAAATCATAAAGTATGGATAATTATTTTATCCTAAGTTGCAAAGTTGGGGACAAGTGGATCAAAGTAACTCCCAACATGACAAGTGTCAAGTTGGGGACATGCATACATATTGTTGGGACTTAGTTCATTTTCAGATCTTTTCCATCATTCTTCCCATGATTCCTTCCATCATTTAGTCATCCATTCAACCAACCATGAGTAGGAACACACCCATTGAGCTATCCTTCGTATCTTCATGATTGTACCTGAACTTGTATCCATAACCATTTTTGTTTGTTGGTGTATCTTGTTAGCTTGGGAGTTGGACTGAAGAAGCAGGTTGTTAGGCCTATGGGATATTGAAGAGGTAGGTTGTCAGACCTGTGAGAAATTATCCGGGTGAGAGAATTGTTGGGAATTGATTTCCCGAAGGTGCTAAATTGCATCTACAGTGCTTTGAGACTTCCTGTCCAGCTTGTTGTTGAAGCCCAGAAAGGAAGTGGAGCAGCCGAAGGACTGTTGAGCAGAGAAGGGGCACACTTCCTGGGTGGGATAGGCATGTGGGGAATGAGGGACTATAGGTTTTTAGTTTGAGTTGGCACCTGAGATGCATTCTTTCCTGTTGTTTATGAGCCTTTCTCCTGGTTAGGAATCCCTTTACCCAGGTGGAGTTTAGTCCCAACACGGGGGTGACCCAATGTTGAGAATGATGAACAATGTGGTCTAAGTCTGAGAGGTTCGTGGAAGGTATTCACACATTGGTGAGATTCTTACCAAGATAAGTGCCAATTATGTGATAAATTTACATGTTTCATTGTTATTTACGTGCTTATTTTTATGGGTTATCATATGTGTGGTTATAACTATGTTTATTTTTATGGGTATTTCCTGTATATGCTACATGTATATGTTTACTGTTATTTCAGTGTGAATTCGTGTATTTACATATGTATTTGTATGTTTACATTTTATATATAATTATTCTGCAAGATTTCTGTGTGTATATATTTTAATTGCATGTAGTTCAAAAAATTTATGTGGCATAGCTCAGTTGGATACTGGGTATGTTATAGAATGTTCCGTAGAGAGAAAGTAAGAGTTCTCTGGTGTAGCATGGCCCGCCATGGATGGTCGAGGATGTTACATCAAGGATAAAGGCATATGGTTGAAGTTTCGAGGGCCCTATGGGATGATCAACTATTATCCTGGTAGCTTGGTGGAATAGTTAATACAATATACAGTGAATATGACCAATCAAATCAATGGTTACAATAGAATCCCCAAATCGTTGGATGGTTGTTGAGAACTAAGATTTTTTTGGTGATCAATGAATATATTACACACGATGGGGGAAATTGAGACTGATTTTGAAAGTTTTTCAATCCCATTTTAACGGAGACTCAAGGGATCTGGAGCCGATCCCATGAGCATGAATTTCTGGTGTGTGGACAAGGCCTTGGGTGTATGGGATCAACAAATAAATAATTATTCCCTGGTCCTTTTGAAATGAGTGAGTGTGTAAGTAGAGATAAGTTTTGAGATTGCAGAACCAATATGAAAGAATAACAAAGGGATGTTTTGGGAGTCTAATCAATGACAAAGTTTGACTTTGGATTTTTCCTGAGGCAAATCTGGATTATGTAAGTAGAACTGAGAGTGAAATTTTATGAAGTGTGTAGGTTGTACAATAGGTGGAAGCTTGAATTGAAGAGACATTTTCTTATAGATAACAGTTTAAGAAGAACTTCGGGGGTAGGTATAAAAAAAACCCCATGTTGTCACTTTTCATAAAAAAATGTAGTAGTTGAATATTTGGGGAATTTTAAATCCTTCAACTCAAGCCTACACCATAAGACAGGGCGATACCTGTGAAGGGGTGAATCTTAGGTCCGATTGTTCCACGTGAGCCTTCTTGAGCCACGTAGGTCCCTTGAGGTATCCTCGTCCATGACCACATTTTGAAGATGAGAGTCCTCTGTTGCACTTGAAGGAGGTAACCTGGTGGTAAAAAAATAGGATTTTCTATAGAGGTGGTGGTCATGGGATGCAACTATACCTAGGTCATATTTTGAATGTCTATTGGGAAATATCACCAATTCTTCTGTGATATGCACCCTATACCCTTCATTATAGTTGATATTCCATACCTTCACTAGTCTCTCTTATGGTGGGTTTATGCCGCATTGTCAGGAGCTATTGGAAGGCCCAATGACATTTAGAGGAAGAATGATAGGTCTTTAGGACACATGTTTTTACTTCTTATTCCCCCACACGAAAAATATCTATAGCAACCCCACTACTAATAAAATGAAAAAAGTATTTATCTGATACCATTAATTAAAAATAATGCAACAAGATAAAAATCCTATGTATATAATAATAACTAAAATATACATGGATGCAACTAATTAAACATACACATAACAACTTTTATTTTCTCAAAAGCACAAGGTTTATGCACAAATATTTAGACCCATAAATAAAGATATTGAACATAGATAAAACACTTATCTTTTAAATCAAATGTGAAATGATATACAAAGGATAAATTCTCGATCCAACCATAGATTTTCTGCTCCAAATATCAACAATAATTCATCCCAAAGTTGGGGCTAGGAATCCACAAGAAAGGGTGTCTATTGTCCACTCACAACAAACTAGTTTCCTACAACCATATCAATACACTAGATCTCTTCGCCAAAACCCGCACAACCCAAGGAATGGGATCCATTTCAATGATAAATAGTCCCTCAAGCTATCCCCCTTCCCTCCATGGATCTAACATAAGTTTCCTATGAATCACTCTTGCTAGGGACTCTCGGGAATTATAGTCGCAACAAGAAACTCTCAACAACAAAAAAATTTCTCTACACAACAAAAAATCACTCTATAGGAATAAAAACTTGCTTCTTCATTCATTGTATTGCTTCCATAAGCTACCCACAAGTACCACTATGGAAATGTTCTCATTCCAACACTCAACACCCTCTTTTTGTCCCAAAATATGCATGTAAAAACTGCCTAGAGAACCCATGCAAATTTCCCTTTTTACCCAAGAACATTGACTCTCACATTCCCCAATGTTGATTTCACTCATCCCCATGCTCTCAATAACTATGTGAAATCACTTTTCACCCAACCCTCTTACATGCATTCAATGATTGTGTATTTGATACACTTAAAAGGAAAATATAAGGTTCATACCAAAAATAATAATAAAAGTAAGTGGCATGGGGTTAAAAGACATGAATATTCCCCCTTTATATCCCCTCTCTCTTGTGGAAACTTAGTCTCTATGAATTTGTCCATTCTGATCTACAGTAGGTCTTGCATTTTATTTTATTAATTTGATATACAATCTTTACATATTACATTACTTGGCCCACAACCATATATCATATTTACATTATATTAAATTGGGGATTAAAAACATGGATGTTACATTCCCCCCCCCCTTACAATTTTCACCATCATCGATGCACAACATCATACCAATATAAATGTACAAATTTACATCATAATACTTGGTAGTTTTTCAAGTTTAGAACTCCCATAGCAGTTCCAACCATCAATCTCTTGTTCCTCATTGATCCGTCAGGATTTTTTCGAAATGACTATGGTTGAGTTTTATTTGCATGCATTTATTAACCATTGAGAAACTTAATGAAAGAGCGAGAAAATAAAATACATTATACATCCATAGACATATATGCAAATCTGAAATGCAATAAAGAACAACAAACCATATTGCACAAGTTTGGTAACGGAGTTCGGCACAACTTTGCCTATGTCTCCGGGCCTTTTCTCTGTGAGGGAGGCTTCTTGATTTCTTTTCAAAATCTTATTAGTACATATTTACAATGCCAATTGAATTCTATACTGATCTGGTCTTGTTCGCCATGATCTCTAGAATCTTGCACAACTTACGGCACCTGAAACGGATGTCTCGAGCTCTCAGAAATCGTCCGACAGCATCTCTACCTCAACAGCTTCCCTGCCTCAAACTGGCTTAGACCTGGCTTCGAATCGTCCGACAAAGATTCTCTACCTCATCAGCCTTTCCTCACTTCAACCGGAAAGCGACTCCGGCTTTTATTTCAAGATTCTGGCCGGTCCAAACCGTCTCAAAAGTTTCCAAAATCTTACCAAATGGCTCCTTAAACATAGTCTTTGGTTAAATAATGGGAAAGTTGGTTGTCAATCTCCAACTTCTCCCAAAAATTAGGCTCTAAAAAGCCCAATAACTCCCAATTACATTAAAAATTGGTTTAATTACATTTAAAAAGCCAAAAATGGTTAAAAAACCACTTTCAAACTATACAATATAGTTATGTAACTGGGCGCACTTCAAAGCGCTACTCTTTCCTTTGGTCACATGGGCTAATAAACCAAGAGAGCTTGCGCGCTTAGCTCGGTTGGCGCTGCCCTGGCCATATTGAGTGATATGCCAGAGGTCTAAACCATGGGCTAAAATGTTAAAGCCCCTCCCGCGCACTACATAAAAAGTGGGTCATTTCAATATCGCTGACCATATCAAGGCTCCCCGGCCCGGTCGTGGCCCGAACCCAACAATAACCAATTTTAAATTAACACGAAACCATTACATATTAAGACTCAATATGATGGCGCATTGGTAATTGGAAACTTTGTTAAGGCGTGGACATAGGTGGAGGTCCGGGGTTCAAACCACACGGACTCCCCAAATATTTTGGATATAGCCCAGCATTGGCAAAATCGTGCTACGTGGCAACCGCGATTCAATTTAAGACAACTAACCGAACATGCCACTTGTCAATTCCAATGTTCATCGCCATCGCCACGCCAGCCACTCATCGCCACTTTCCTCGACGATGTTTACGCCATCCGCTACATACCGACGCTATCCCGTACACATGTCACTTTTCCACGGTGACACGCGTTCGATTGGTCCAATCAGACACCAAACACCAAATCTGCCTCCGACACGTGTCGCCCGGTGTCACGCACGGTCAAATTGTGATGACTACGCCACGCGTTATCAGATTGATGTGCCACGCGTCAATTGCATGCATATGACACGTAAGCCACCGTGACGGACTCCGCCTACCAACATCTTTTTTTCCGCTTTGACTCTCGGGATTTAATACCATATTCTCCATACCTACCCGCTTTGGATATAAAAAATTATGCACCAATCGTGAATATCAGATACTAGCTGTAAAGTTAGTTCTGGCTCTGATTCTCTAAACTTTCATTTTTGAGCATTTTTCATGCCCCGACAGCTCAATCCGGATTGATCACACTCCTTAATACGACCTTTGTCCCTAAAAAGGTTAATCGGACCACCGAAAAGCCCAGATAGGCCAATCTCGGGCCGCTCTTTGTCTATGGAATATGATTACATCAGGGGAAGGAAAACACAATGAAGTTGAGACATCCACTTCCGACAGAACCAAGTGACTGCTTTATTCCTTCACGGTGTTCTTCTTGCTTCACTGATAATCCGTCCTCCTTCGTTGGTGCATGCAAAATCCTTTTTCCCTTCTTTTGACGAAGCTCCGGATTAAGCTCCAACAACTAGCCTCTTGATGTCCACTCTGGCTGCAAAACGTACAACAAGTTTTCGGCATCTAGACCTGCTTAACCTTCTCCTTTTTCCGTTGTGGACTTGAGCCTTACGTCATGTTTCCTTCTTGGACAACATAGGTTTCCTGTACAAAGTTTGTCTCTTCCAACACTTGGCAACAAAATGCTGTAGAATGATGCGAAGTACATGGATAAAGTTTCCCCAAGTTCCGATTTACTTGATTATTCTTGTTATAATCAAAAGGAGAATTAACAAACATGACCATTATAATTCCTTCCATGCTGATCTTCACTTTTCTTGGAGACGACTTGCATTCACTACCATAGTCCTCAAGTGATGCTTCAAATGGCCAAATTAAAACATTGCGAGAACACTTCACAATGTCTTAAGTTGGCCATTTGAAGTATCACTTGCTTCAAGATTTTGGAACCCATCTTGAAGACTCTCCAAGGTCCCTCTTTCATATCCCAATCCTTAGTATCGAGGCCTTTCTTCAACTTCAATGGGATTTACAATGCCTTTACCTCGACGTTCAAGGCCCTTTCCCTTTTCATACCCCATCTTGGTTATTTCAAACCTACACCTTTGTGTGTTTTTCGAATTCACAAAACCAACTTGATGAGAATGAAAATTTGATGAGGAACCTTCACAAAGATAATTTCAGATATGTTGTCTCAAACAGATGTAGAAGGCACTTCAATGCTTCTTTTCCTTTTGTTGTACTTTTGAAGTTTTCTCTTGAACCGTGCTCTTTCGCTCCAAGTAGTCTTCATACAACACCTTCACCATCTCAAACATGGAAAACACCAACTTCCTCAACTTCTTCTCGTCTTGAGAAAGTCCATCTGTAGATGCTATTTTCCTCCTTGAGATGTGTTCTTTCCCCGGTTAACATGCAAAACTCAATTCCAAACGCCAACTAGCTCTGATACCACTGATCCTCGTCAGATTTTTTCAAATGACTATGGTTGAGTTTTTTATTTGCATGCATTTATTAACCATTGGGAAACTTTTAACGAAAAAGCGAGAAAAGAATACATTATACGCCCATAGACATATATGCAAATCTGAAATGCAATAAAGAACAACAAACCATATTGCACAAGTTTGATAACAGAGTTCAACAAAACTTTGCCTATAATGCCTCCGGTTGGGCCTTTTCTCTCGAGGGAGGCTTGATTTTTCAAAAGCTTATTAGTACATATTTACAATGTCGATTGGCTTCTAGACTGATTTGGTCTTGTTCACCATGATCTCTAGAATCTTGCATAACTTACTTACACCAAACGGATGTCCCGAAAGCTCTCGTAGACCGTCCGGCCAACATTCTACCTCTCAACAACTTCCCTCGCTTCAAATCGGAAGCGACTGGCTTTGCCTCAGCATCTCTGCCTCCAAAACCGTCCAAAATCTCCAAAAGCTTACCAAATGGCCTCAACATAACCTTGGTTAAATAATGGGAAAATTGGTCAATCTCCAACTCTCCCAAAAAATTTAGGCTCCTAAAAAGCCCAATAACTCCCAATTACATTAAAATTGGTTTAATTACATTTAAAAAGCCAAAAATGGTTAAAAACCACTTTCAAACTATATAATATAGTTATGTAACTGGGCGCAGCCCCCCAAAGCTACGCGCGCCCCCCTTTCCTTGGTCACATGGGAGAATAAAACCAAGAGCTATGCGCTAGCTCCTTTGGTTGGCGCGGCCCCCGGTCACATTGGAGTTGTTGGCGCGTAGGCCCAAAACCATGGGCTAAAATGTTAAAGCCCCTCCCGCGCACTACATAAAAAGTGGGTCATTTCAATACCGCCACAATTGCTGGTCAGCTAGCCCTCACCCGGTCGTGGCCCGAACCCAACAATAACCAATTTTAAATTAACACGAAACCATTACATATTAAGACTCAATATGATGGCGCATTGGTAATTGGAAACTTTGTTAAGGCGTACATAGTGGAGGTCCGAGTTTCGAATCCCCTGGGCCCCAAATATTTTTGACATAGCCTACATTGGCAAAACCCGGGGTGCAACATGCCACCCTGGATTCGACGTAAGACAACCAACCGGGAATACGCCACTTGTCAACCACTAATTGCCCACGCCACGCTGGCGCGCCACTTCCATCGCCATTTCATAATGGCGTCGACATCATCCACCAATGCACGCTAGTCGACATCCCGTACACGTGTCACCTCTTCCAAGCAGGACATCGTCACCGGATTGGTCCAGCCGTACGTCCAAAACACCAAATTTGCCTGACACATGTCACACTCTAGTGTCGCTTATTACGTCACCTCGTGACGGCTACACGCCCATGTGCCATCGCACGTGACATGCCACGTGTCACTGTAATGGACATGACACATGTCACCGTATCGGACTGCCCAATCGCGATCTTTTTCCGCTTGACTTTTCTACGTAATGCGATTTTCTCCATACGGACTCGCTTGGACATAAAAAATTATAACACCGAATCGAGAGACGGACGCAATGGTGTTGGTTTCGTCAGATTCCGAGCACTTTAATTTTTGAGCATTTTTCATGCCCTGACAGCCTTCTGAATCCGATTTCGGATCACTCATAACCTGCATAACCAAGGAAGTGTACCCCATTTTATGCACCACAATCACTAAGGATGTACCACTTCCCTTATAGGGCTTCAATACATATTGTATAAGAAATCTCTGAGATGTGGCTCTAGGAACTACAACTTCCAAAATGGATCCTTTCATGCTTATCTACAAATGTACATTTATTTTTCTTCAAAATTTGAAAAACATTGCAGGTACTCTTCCAACATAATCTCCTCGTGCTCCCACGTAGTGTCTTTAGGACCATAGTAGGTCCATTGAATCTTTACCAGGACGATGGATTTTCTCCTGAGCACTTTGACTTTTTGTTCCAAGATGTGCACTGGTTCCACCTGAAATCCCCCTTTGTGTTCCACCTAAATCACAGTATAATCAATTACATGGTTAGGATCATGCCCAAATTTCTTCAATAAATACACATGAAACACATTACGAATCCTGGTGGATGAAGACAATATGAAATTGGGACTATATTCTCTATAAATTCAAATGGCCCAAAATATCTTGCTACCAACTTTGGGAAACTTCTCAATCTTAGCGAGCTCCTTTTAGCCTTTAATTTAAAAAAAACATGCTCCCCCACTTTGAATTCCTTGCATGTCATGTTTTCATTTTATAATGATTTTTCCTGTCCCATGCAACCTTTAAATTCTTCCTTACATTTACCATATGCTCTTCCATTTCCATTAGAAATTGTATCCCAATAATTGTTATGTCTGCTGGGTTATCCCAAAGCACTGAAGTCTTGTATTTTATGCCATACAAGGCTTCAAACAATATCATCTTCAATGATGCATGGTTCCCATTATTGTAAGAAAATTCAACCAAGTGAAGAAAATTTTCTCACTGTGAAGGTTGGTCCATTACATACATTCTTAACATATCTTCAAATTATCCTGTTAGTCATCTTTGTTTTCCCATATGACTCTGGTTGATATGTTGTATTGAAATTTAAATTTGTCCCAAATCATTTAAAAAAATCCTTATAGAAATTTTATGTGAACTTGGGATGTTTTTTAAAAACAATTGCCTTGGGAACACCATGTAGGTTGGCAATTTCCTTCATGTAAATTTATGTAATGTTGGTTTCCTTGTGAGTTAGCTTCACTAGAATAAAATGGGAAGCCTTATTTAATTTATTCACCACTACCATGATGGAATCATGTTTTTTTACAATCCTTGGTAGTTTAGTGATAAAATCAATTGTAACAAATTCCCATTTCCACTCAGGAATGAGAAATGGATGTAGAAATCCAGGTGGGTGTCCATCCTCAACCTTTACCTTTTGACATTCTAGACATATGGATATATAATAAAACACCTCTTTCTTCATTCCTGACCAAAAGTATCGGCCTCTTACAACTGCAATCGTTTTTTTGATATCCTAGGTGCCCAACATAAGGGACATTGTGCATTTTTGTCATAACTATATTTTTCATCTCTCTGGATTTTCGCACATATACTTTTTCCTTGTACATGACTCCAATATCATTTATCCCAAAATCTTTAAATTTCTATTGAAAATTACCTTGATGTAATGCATCTTTTAACTACAAATGGTGTTAATATGAATTTGTAGCCTCTAAATTTGGTCTATTAAAACATATCTATACATGATAATGGTTGTAGCATGCATATCATGACTCTCTGTTATACCACAAATTTCCACACCAAATTGCATTTGTGATATGGCCTAGTCCATTCCCTAGCTTGCAAACCTAAATCCCATTCACCTTCATCAAAATCATCTAAAAAAAACACTTTTGTTTCCATACACTATTCACCCATGTGCAAATTGCATATATATGCTATTTTCCAATGTACAAACCACAAATACCTTCGATTTTGTGAAAAAGTAAAAATATTCCACATTTTCGGGCATGGTTTTTAGTTTTCCCCATTCCCAACTTCCATTGGCACATACAAAATGGAATATAACCATCTCAACCTCTTTAGGATGGTATATAAGAACCTATGGGGGAATGGATGAGGGGAGACAACCTTGGTGAAAGATTATCATGATGATTTGCAAGCTTCCCTATTTCCATGAACCTATGAGTAGCATCCTCTCATTTGCAAACTTGTTTTCCAACATTCCTTCCTCTCTCATATATGACTGTAGGGTGTGTTCCTATCCCTTATGGGTCATTCGAGGAAGAGCCACTTTGTTGAGTGATTCTTGAAGGTTCCAGTGGAGGACCTTGGGTGGTTGGATTCGAGGTAGTTCTGAAGGTTAATGCTAGGTTGTAACTACCTACTTATATTATTTTCAATAAAAGAGTTATATTTCCCTCTATATATGTGTAATTGTTTTCATTCTACTTATATATGTTAAATTGCTTTACATATTTGATTTTTCACATTACATGTATAACTTTATTTCATAAATACCTTGTTGTAGTATAGACTTGATCTCCTTTTGTAGGTTGGTACACATAGAGATCAAGAGCACGTCAAAGGTCAAGAGTGAGGAACTACATCAAACATTAGGATACAATGTGTGATCTCTCCTATTCTCTCTTCCAAGTAATTATTTTATTGTAAGTTTGTATGTATGAGGGTAGGGTTTGTCTTTTAGATAGGATCAAGCTCTGTTGTGACATAGACCCAAGGTCACATGGTAAAAGTACCATAACAGAATTGGAGACCATAATAGGGATACTTTCTCCTAGTTTGGGTCGGTCTTAGGGTTCTTGTGTTGTCTTGATTTATGGAATTTCTTGTTTTCTAGGCTTTCTTTCAAAGCATTTTCCATCTCAAAAACTTTTCCCAAGTTTCTAGAAGCTTCCCTTTGGGGTTGCATTCTATTTTATTGAGTATTTCTAATTCATTTCCATTTGTCTCTGCTTGAATATTGTATATACACAATTTTCCTTTGTTTGAATAGCATATGTACGCTATTCACTGTGTACACAGTCTTGTATCTGTTTGAGAACTTGGTCTTTGGGACTTCTCTTAGTTTTGGGAGGATATAAGTTGGATTTTTAGTATGTTCTGAGACTTCTTGGTCAGATTTTTTATTTTATTATTGTGTTAAGTATCTGAAAACTTTGAAATCACGCTAAAAGTTCTTTCTTTTTATCAAGTTATTCTTTTACTTATAAGGTTCTTTAGGTACTTCAAAAGGTCAGTTGTGTCTGGTTGGGCTTAGTTTCGAGTTGATTATTGTATTCTAGTAGTTATAGATTGTTTTCCTTCTGCCTTTTTACCTTCTTCCCTTTGTTAATAAGAAGAAAAGATAAAAAAAAAACATCATAATTGCATTTCATTTATTTTTAGTAACAAAAAAGACAAAATAACCTATTTGTTGGTCATTCTTATCTTGTTTCCTTGCCTTTGAACTTTTCAAGAAAATAACTTGCTTACTAGAACTCAAGTCTTTATGCATTTTTCTTGCTTTGATAGTTGTTGGTTTCAGTTATAGTAGCCTTTTATAAAAGAAAATAAATCATGTCTACAAAGTTCCTTCACACTTTGTTTTGCATTTCCATTTAAAGAGTATTTTAGGTTTGCATTGTAAAGTGATTTAAGATCTTGCATATGATAAAAAATATTTTTGTTTTGTTTTGGAAAACAATATAAAAGAAAAATTTTGTTTTCATCAATTTGAAGCATTGTTAAACTCATTTTTCAGTGAAGAAACTACATCTTTCTTTGTTCTTCTTAAGTGTTTTTATGTTGAGTCTTTCAAAACACCATCTAGTTTCATCCCTAACCTTGTTGAGTAAATAACAACCCATAAAATCAATTCTAACTAAAAATAATTAGAAATTTTCATCTTATAGGGTAAACAAACTAGTTTTAGGCTAGGCACTTGGTCTAGGTTGGAGAGTTAATTTCTCCAAGGCTAAAAAAACACTTTGAAGTCCCAACTAGGGAGTGAAAAACCCAACTTCACATAGGTGTAGTTGGAAATCTCCTCTCACACAAGAGTCAAACATGAGGTTGTGCAAGGGAGATTCAAGGAGATAACCCCTCATAGGCTTAACTGAGAATAGTGGATTGTGGATACTTGGGGGTTTTTCCTGAAGTGACACTGACTCATATGGCATCCGTCCTCTGTGAATTTTGAACCTGGTTGAATATTTCCTAAAGTGACACTGGCCCTCTTGGCGTCAATCCTTTGGAAACTCCGTACCTAGTTTGAGATTTTTTGAAGTGACATTGAACCTTTTGCAGACAGTCCTATGGAAGAGCTTCAAGCTTAGTTACCCTGCCAATATGTCAAATAATGACTATTGACTGAACCCCATAGATGTTGATGGTGAGTTGGTGACCTTAGTTTGTTTTACAGGGGTATGAGAGGTGAATGTGGGGGGTTTCCCATGGTACCTGGTGAAAATTCCATATCACACTATTCAATACTGTTGGAGGGTTCCCCATGAAACTTGGGTACTTGCACCAGATAAGGTTGGTCAATGGAGGTCGATATAACTGCTTCTCACTTATTCGTTTGTTGTTCCACGAGACTTTATCAACTTGTGCCTTCATCCATAAGGTCCTTCCCCTACTTTGTTTCTATTGCGATCTCAGGACCTAATCCACCCAAGTCGGAATATTATCAAGGTCATTTGTGGTAATTGTTGCTATTATGGATTTTCTAGTGGTGTGCTTAGTGATCATAGAATTATATAGGAAGGTGCATAGGTGGTTACCTAGAGATGAAAACTCAAAGTGGTTGATCAACCACCTTGCTGATCAAGGAGAATTCAAGGTATTCCCCCTAAAGAATTCAAAGTGAATCCTCCTCTACCGAATTTGAGGTGTCGACTTGATCAATCCAACACTTTTGTACCAACTAGCCCGATCGAGACCTTAATTACAGAACCTGTAGAAATAACATTTCTGAGCCATAGGTTGTAATAGTAAATGATCTTGGGGCTGAGAAATTCACTCCACATTTTAACCCTCCATTAACTGGGCCTTATGATCTTGTTTTCATGTAAGTTCCACCTCCCAAGTCAGACTTCATTGACAATAGCCCTCTTTATTGGGTCATGATGGAAGGTACTCTAGAAGTGTCTAGGTCGGGGGTTGTTGTAACTTACACTTCGACAATCGTCACCAGTGGGATATTTCCCCCTAATATTCCTAACCAAATATTTCAAGTGTTTCAATACACATTTTCTATGTGTATCAACAACTCTAATGTGTTGATTGTTGGTTCCACCCAGCCTTTGGGTGTGGCCATGTCATTACATTCAACAACCAATGCTTTCTTGTTTGATATATCGTCAATGGGAATGATAAACATGTTGACTAGGTGATGGTGCATAGTGGGTAGGCCTAGGGTTCAACATGAATTTATCAAAAAAACTCTCAGATATCGGCCCTTGTTGAATCACCCACAAGCAGGTGAGGCCTCACCTGAGATATCTATGGGAACTGGAGGAACCTGATTTTTGTAGTTATGAAGGGATGGGAGGAATTCCTTATAACCATTATACCAATATCATGTGCATAGAAACATACCAACATGTAACATATTCATAGTAAAAAAACATATATGATATGCACACAATAAATAAAACATCAAACACATCATAACATATAGACACCATTATTAACGTTTTTCATCCAATATGGGATACGTCGACAATGACCAAATTCTTATTATATTATTCAAAACATCCATTACAAAATATGTTCACTATGCTCACATATAAAATTCCCTTGTCGTTCGCATATTCTCCTTACTCACTATCTATCTCCATATCTCGCTATCTCTCCATTGCTCTTCTCTTTTTCTTTGTCACTCTGTTGGGTTGACTTGGTCTGAACCAGGTTCTAACTATAGGATTACCAACAATAGGCTTTTACCATCGACCCTTTTGGATACCAGAAGGAAACACAACGCACAGGGTGCACCACACAATATCACCCAATATTGCTTCTATGGGTGGCCGCAGGACTCAGATGTCTGCAACCTTGTGATGGGATGGGGTTTCTCCCTCAGAGGCGTTGGATCTATTCTCTAATTACTCTCAAACCCTCATTAGATCTTAGTTTATACCACTGAAACAATTACTTCCATGGAAATTCATTATAGCACATGTATGTAACACTGGGAATTCATCTATTATTGTAAGTTTTAAACCTGTGAAGTAAAGCAATGCATATAGATTCTTAAGAAAAACATAATTTAATCAATGGCTCATACACAGAGTACACAAATATTTTATACTAGAAACCCTCAATTAGGAAAGCCTTTCTTATATTCATTATATTGAATTTCATCATTCACTATACTATATATATACAATGTTTTTATGTATTCTATAGATACCAAAACCCTAATCCCTTAATCCAAGATTAATTTACAAAACCACTAAAAATAGCTAAAGCTGCCCCAAAACAAATTTCGGGTCGTTGCCCTGAACCCTTTCAGCCCCAAGCTACCACATGTTGTTGAATGTTGCGCGTAACCAGGGGGGGCATACCTGCCCTCCCCCACCCCCCCTGGGACCCCCCCTAGGAAAGCGCCCGGTGCACATGGCACAAACATAGCACTAGTACAAGGGATCATCAGACGTAGTTGTCATATCTGACATGCCCACACACACACATGCTAAGAATATAACACATACCCAACATTCTCCCACTTGTTGTTTTCTTTGCATCCAGGGGTCTAGGGGATTATATAGTCAACAATCCAGGGCAGCAATGCCCATTGTTACTCTACACTAGGAGAACTTTTCTGTGCTCACATACTTTATCAATGAATCTGTAGAATTCTTCAAAGTGTCAACCTTTTCTAGCAACACCTTCTTTTCCTCAACCATGTCTCTCACAAAGTGATACTGAACATCAATATGCTTTGTATTTGAATGATAAGATGGGTTCTTTGTCAGGAAGATTTCACTCTGACTGTCACAATCTAATCTCATTGCTTGTTGTACCAACCCAATACCTGAACACAATATTTGTAACCATACTACTTCCTTGCTTGCATGAGTGGCTGCCATGTATTTAGCTTCTGTAGTTGAGAGTGCCACTACAGACTGTCTTTTTCTAATCCAAATGATTTCTCCTCCAAATAGGTTAAACACATACCCACTTGTAGATATTCTACGATCCAGATCTCCATCCCAGTCTGCATCAACAAATCCATGTATGTCCATTGTAATGATCCCAAGCCATTATGCAAGGATCATCACTGTTTTGGTGTCTTTTTAAAACTTTTTCCTGGTTGTGGTATTTCGTCAAACACTTTGTTGATCTACTTTTTAGATGTGTTTATATGTGTGTATGCAACAAATA
>SNQJ01S0016901.1:81678-97807 GCA_010110895.2 Picea sitchensis
TACCAGGGACTTTGATTGATACAAATTCCCCAACTTATCCCATAGTTCCTTGGTTGTAGATTCTCCTGAGACATTCAACAACATCGAATCTTCCAGGAAGATTCAAATAGTACTCCTTTCTCTTCTATCCAAATTCTCCCAATCTTCCTTCGACATACTAGTAGGTGGTGTACTGATAGTTTGTGTACTGGTAGGTTGTGTACCAGTAGCCTATGTGCTGGTAGACAGTGTACTAGTAGGTTGTGTACCAGGATCCACAGTGATCCATTGTTCTTTGTATACAAGAAGGTCCTCCATCTTCAGCTTCCATAGATCAAAGTTTTTACCATTGAACTTCTCTATCTTGATTCTATATGAGCTCACCATTCCTCTTTCTATACTCGAATCTCCACTGCAAAAGCTCCCACTAAACCCAGGTTTATCACAGACCCAAGATAAACTTGATCTACCAAGACCGAGCCAAACCCTCAACAATGAAGGCATCCATCTGAAGCCAAAAATGAGCTCTAATACCACATGTAATTTTTAAACCTATGAAGTAAAGCAATGCATATATATTCTTAAGAAAAACAGAATTTAATCAATGGCTCATACATAGAGTACACAGAGATTTTATATTGGAAACCCTCAACTGGGAAAACCTTTCTTATATTCATTATATCAAATTTCACCATTCACTATACAATATATATACAATGTTTTTAGGTATTCCTTAGATACAAAAACCCCAATCCCTTAATCCAGGATTAATTTACAAAACCGTTAAAATAGAAAAATCCGCTAAAAATGACAAAAAACGCCCCAAAAAAAATTTCAGGGTGCTGCCCCAAATGTTGCGTGTAACCAGGGGGGGCATACCTACCCCACCCTAGGACCCCTCTAGGAAAGTGACCAACACACATGGAACAAAAATAACACTAGTACGAGGGATCGTCAGATGTAGTTGTCATATCTGGCGTGCCCACACACACACATGCAAAGAATATAACACATACCCAACAATTATAACATAATATTCAAATCTAACTGCTACTTCTAACATTCATTTACTTAGTACTGATATACAAATTATATTAGGTTGTTCTTATTGCACATTGATAATCCCTTTAACAAGCAACAGATTCATCATAAAAACTTAGTAAAGTAAATTCAATAATAAACACTACGTGCAATCACATAAAGACGCATATATATTGTGGTTCATCCCCCTGGGGCTATGTCCACAAAGATTTGTCGCTTCAGATCTTTATTCATTTTTCATGCAAAATGTAGTGTTGTGCACTATGCAATCCTTCCTTCATTACATCCGATCTCCACAGATCAAAATATTCTCCCAAACGGACCTCTTACTCAACTAATATATTTTCTACCATCTCAATACTATACACATATCACTACCCCTCTTCGTCGACCCTTCTCATAGTCCTAATACATTCTACTTATACAAAACTAGGACAAATACCTTAAAAAAACCCTAACCCTAGGTATATTAGGTTTGTCCACTTTCTCCTTGACTTTGTCTCGGTTGTTCCACAATCCAACAGTTCTCCCTATCGGTGCTTATCCAATTTCCCACTACTCTGCAACAATTTTTCCACTTTCTAAATACTTTTCTTGGCCCGGGTTTTCACTTATTTTCAGCGCTACTTTTCCTCTATTTCCAACATGCTCCCTTTTTTTTTGGCATTGTCTTAATTCCTACAAAAAATTCTTTGATTTTCCCTAAAATTGGCCTACACCAACAAGCCCCCAACATTGACATTGTGACTCGTCCTGAGTCACTCCAGGACTTTTGTAACATTTACTGCCTGTGCCAGTGCTTCGTACATCTCTGTTATCTGCTTGCATTGTACCTGAGCCTGGATTCTCTTTTATATCATGGATTATAATACATGCACAGTGACTAGAGGTCATAATATCTCTCCCCCCTCTAAGCCTATATGTTCATTGCGCATTTTCACTATGTCTATCTCCGCGACCAACTACTCCTTTTCTTGCAGGGGCACCAACTGATCTTGTCCTGCCATCTTCTGTGCTTGTACTGCCTTCTCTTCCTCCAAGCTCTTCAATTCCACAACTATTGTGATTTTCTTTGGCAGTGACATTGTCTTCTGTCGCTACTTGGCATCTTCCATGGATGCATGCAATTTCTCTTCCTTCCCTTGAAGCTCTTGTAAGCTCCCATCCTCTAATATTTGTTTCCACAACTGGGCACTCTTCTCCAATAGTTCTATTAGTCTATATATGTTATGCGTGATGTTCTCTACAGAAGATGTTGCACCTTTCTCTCTTTTCACTCTAACTTCTGGAGAAGTCATAGGTACTGCACACTCCTCCAGTTCTTTGATCTAGTCTTTATATTGTTGCAGGTTCTACGCTATCTTTCTCATCTTCTCTTCCGAAGACGCTTCCTTTGATTCTGTGATGTCTGAGATCGATTTGAAGACTATATCTATTTTCTTCTCCATCTCACCCATTTTTTGTTGCACCATATATTTCTCTTTCCCTTCTTGGCTGATGACTTCCTTCAATATAGCATTCTCCTCCTGCGCTATCTATAAATTCATCGCATCAGTCCTTTCTCTGGACTAAATCTCCTACACAATTCTATCCTACAACTCATATAGCTCTTTTGTTGGAATCTTGGGAAATTCCAAGTTCAACATAACAATATCCTTCAAGGGATTCTGTGATGTATCCTCATTGATGAAAAACATATTAGGAGTTATGATAAAGTTAATACTCCCCTTCATCATAATTTGCACTTTCTCTCCAACCGGTGTTGCTTCTTTAGTTGGCATTGTTTTCTCCTTTTGTTGCTCTCTACCCTGATCCTCAATTGCTTTAGTGCAATTCTTACCTCCTGTACTTGTTCCAGAATTTAAGCCCTGTGATTCTCATCCTTTTCCCACACCTCTAACAATTGATCCTCAACTGTCATGGCTATCAGTTACACATCATCTTCTGTTAATGATGTTTCCATTGGTTACTTATGGGCCTTCACCTTCTTCCTGGAGACACTTTCTCGCTCCATTGTTCTCTTCTTCTCAGCATCTAATGGCTCAAATGCCTTTGGAATATATGTATCCATGCATGTATCCTTACCAACTACTTATTCCATGGATATTTCTTGTGCCTCCATCTACACTTATTCTGTGTGCACTTGTTCTATCGCTCCTCTTGGTGCCTTCTTTGTGCATGGTGGTCCTTGCATAGAACCATGCTATGATTTCTTATTTTTCCTACTTTTCTTCTATGTGGGACTTCTTCCCCCCTCTTGGCCTTGTGTGAAATTATTCTTTTGGCTTGTGCCATTTGTTCCCGTCTACTATGTAGGGATTGTTATGTCGTGGCTCCTAGGTTGTCCTCCTAGCACTATCTTTGGGATCATTAGCACTTTCCATTCTTTAGACCATTTATGGACCTCCATCTGGATGTCTTGCATTGTTACACAATACTTCAACTACAACCACTCCTTGGTTAGATCCCTCTTTGCTTGCAACCACATACTGTGGCGCGATGCCTAGCAATTTTATATCTGTCCAAACTCCTGGAGAGTCTCTAGGGAGATCCTCCATGCATATTCTAGTCTATTTTGGATCTCCATTAAGTATAGAGCGAACATGTCACTGCTAGTTTTCTTTTCCTTGCAATCTGTTGTGCTTAACAACGACGTGTACCATGTTGCATCACATTTTTTTGTCCTTTGCAGGAACATATTGTATGTAGGTTCTCTACATCCCATCAATGCAATGAGGATGAGTAGCCATGAATAGTGGAACTCAGAGCCCCATTCTTGTGTGTCCTTGCAATATTCTATAAAAGAATTTAGTAATTAAGGGGGTCATCTCATCGAGCCCCCCTTTGCGCACTGCACTACAGATGCTACTACACTTGTGAGCACTTCCTCCTTTCTTCATTTGCACATTAAATTGAAACCTAACAACTGTGTTGAAAATTGTGTCATAGGATCATTGATTTCACTGATCGTGATTCCCCTATTACCCCACTCCGTGCCATATTTTTATTTTATTTCATCGGAGATGGATTTCACTTTGGTTTTATCTTCTAGGTATTTCTCTAGCTTCTCGTCATCTATGGGTAGCCATTTGATTGTTGCAATCAGATCAACATTAATATGCATTGTCATATCCATCCATAAAATCCCTCTGTGCACCCATTCTAGAAGCTTCTTTACACACCCATTGATGTGTTTACCGATCCCAAAGTGTGGTATATCCAATAATTTCATTATTCCCATGTTGTATAGCCATAGGATCCACTGCATAGGATCCAACAGTGGTGCACTTGATGGACCCTCTCCCCTACTCTCCAGATAGCTCTGTGGCACCAGATCTGGTAATTTTATTGCGTCAGTCACGTCATGGTCAGAGTATTTAAGGGCATCTACTCCCACCATTTCATCATCGGCCTTCATTCCCTCGAGAATATTTGGCATAACGATGGCCAATTCTACATGTGTACATTGTACGCCTTGCACACTGCTCTCTGCTCGTGCCTTCTTTTTCCCTTATGGGTATGATACCCCAACTGCTGGTATATCCTAGCTCTTTATGATACCCCTACTAAGTCGAACCTGTTTCCTGTTCTTCCTGCTACATCACTTTTCCCCTAGATGTGTCTGATTCCATTTTTTCGGCATCCTCTTCTGGATGCTTAGCCTCCTATTCACGATTTTTCTACTCCTCCACACACATTGTAGTCAGCTCATACTCTGTTGTGTGGATATCATCCACATCCATGACTGTGGGCATCTCCTGTGTTCCTGTTTATGTCACCCGAGCACTACTTCGTGTGTTTATCCTACATTGTCTCGGCTCTCCAACTCTTAGTGGCAACATTCTAGTGAAATTCAAGCTACTGACCACAAATATCCACTGACTATTCACCCTTCACACTCTATCACTCTCAACTCTTTCTCTTCACTCTTCTCCTTAGCGAAAAAAACACACAAATGACTATTTTTCCCCCTTTTCTGACTTTTATAGTGGGACTGCAAAATGACAGTCATTCCACACTGACAATTTTCATTTTTTCATTTTTTTCTCTATGCTCCACTTTTTGTGTCTGTCACTTCTTTACTTGCACACAATGTCTTTAATAATGATTTTTTCTACAATGCATTGTTAATGCTAACATATTTGTTTCCTCAAAACCTTCTAAAATCCTTCTATCTTTTTGTCTTTTTGTTATGTTTCTTCTTTTTATGGATTTTAGTATTTTTCTTCTAATATCTACTATATAAAATATTCACAATCATACCTTTTATTTCTATTTTTACCTCACGTCGTTGGGTCGACTGTCTTGATACAGCTTCAGTCGACTTCATTTCACCAATACTCTGAGATTTTTTTCTGCGAGATCTTTTAGTTGCACAACACCTCCAATTGTGATGGACTCTACCTGATAGGTCCCTAACCAATGCATCTTGAACTTCCCAGGGTGTTGTAAATACCTACTATCATAAATGAGAACTAAATCTCCTTCCTTAAAACTTTTATTCTTTATGTGCCTATCATGCCAAGCTTTTTTCTTTGCTTTATGTACTTCCTGGTGGAAACCTGCTAAAATTTCGTCTTCTTCCAGCTCCATTAATCGATCCAATCTTTCCTATGCAACACCTTTTTCTATCATGTTGGTGATTTCTACAATGCGCATACTAGGTATTAAATAATTCTATGGTACCACTGCTTCCTGCCCATACATCAATTTGAATGGTGTTTGTCCTGTAAGTTTCTTGCATGTAGTCCTGTAATCCCATAATACTGTTGATACCTTCAAATCTCAATAATCCCTATTGACATTGCAAATATTTGTCAATGCATTCTCTAGAACATTGTTAAAAGATTCTGCTGTACCATTTTCATGGGGATGGTACATTGTTCTCTTCTAATGGTGTATCTCAAATTCTTTTGTCATATCTTTGATTGTATTGTTAATAAAATGAGTTCCCTGATCACTTAGAAAAATTCTAGGACATCCAAACCTAGTCACCACATTCTCAAAGTGAAACCGCGATGCAGATTATGCACTGCAATCCTTCACTGGGGATGCTTCTACCCATCTAGTTAAGTATTTTGTCGCAATGATGATGTATATGGCTCATGACCTCCTTGTTGGTGGATTAATCAGTCCAATGAAATCCACGACCCATTTATCAAATACCTGTAAAGTTACTTGGGGAATGAGGGGAATTTCATCATTTCGTGATGGTTTTCCTACCCTCTAATAGATATCATAGATCTGAAAGTATTCCTTTGTGTTGTTCTATAATGTAGGTCACCATAATCCTGTGCGCAACACCTTTTGTGCTATAGGTTTCCCTGCATAGTGCCCTCCATCTATTCCATCATGTGCTTCTATAGCACCATGGGGCATTCATGCTCCATCACACATATTCTCATAATTCCATATTCACCTAACTTATATAAATGACCTGCAATTAGCTGATAGTCTACTATGCGCACTACCAACTATTTTTTCTGCGCAATAGTAAATTCCTTGGGAGCCGTTCCTGTGCTAAAAAATCCAACAATGTCATCAAAATAGTCATCAACAATTTGAATAGAAAATAAGTTAGCATAAGGAAAATTACCCTCCAAGTTCTTTGGCTCCTCTCCATTAGTAGTTCTTGACAGATGGTCTGATCCTGCATTCAACTTTCCTTGTTTTACTATGATCTCAAAATCAAATTCCTGAAACAATAAAAACCATATACAAATCCTCCCCCCCAACACTGGCTTGTTAAATAGGTACTTAAAGGCAGAGTGATATGTAAACATCTTAAAATGTTGATCCAATAAATAATGTCTAAACTTCGGTAAGGCATATACCATATCTAGATCTTCCCTTTCTGTAGTATTATAGTTCTTCTCAGACTCAAATAATTTTCTACTAGAAAAATATATTGGGTGATCAATGTCTCCTTCACCTAGTTGTTCCAAAAATACTCCAAGGGAAATGGGTGAAGTGTCCACATGCACATGAAATTATTTTGTCCAATCTGGAAAACTCAAAATTGGTGTTGTCACCATCTTCTCCTTCAATATGTCCAAGCTCTCTTAGCATTCATCATTCCACTGAAACTTGATGTCTTTCTTTAGTAACTTCTCCATGGGAACAATAATCTTTGCATATCCCTTTATGAACTTTCTGTAGTACCCTGTGTGGCCCAATGTTTCTCTCAACTAGCACACTGCATTTGGTGGTGGTAAATTAATAACGAAAACAATATTTGTAGGGTCTACTATCAAGACCTATTTGCATACAATGTGTCCAAGTAGGATGCCATATGATGTATTGAATATACATTTATTAATGTTCAAGGAAATCTAACATTACCTACATATTTCTAACATCAATCTCATAATTTCTATATGGTCCTTCAATAAACTGAATATTGTCCAATCATCCAGATAGACTTCTAAAAATTTGTGTACAAAATCCTTGAATGCTACTACTACTAATCTGGAAAATATTGTTGGTTCATTCTTTAAATCAAATGGAATTACCATATACTGATATGACCCCCACTTTGTTGCAAATATGGTTTTGTACCTGTCCTCCAGAGAAATTATGATCTGATGGTAACCTAAAAATCTATCTATGAAGGAGTAGACTTCATGTCCTCCCACATTCTCTAAAAATTCATCTATAAATGGAGTAGGAAAAGGATCATGCAGGCATGCATAATTTAACTTTCTCAGATCCACACATATCCTAATCCCTCTAGTATTCTTTTCCTGAAATACCATTGGACTAATTTGTTATCACATGTAGTTTTCTAGGACAACAGGTTGTCCAAGTTCGTGGTCTACACAGGAAATGTCCAAGCACAGACCTTTTTGGGTTTGAAATACTGGTAGGAGAACATATTCATTTTTCAGCCATAAGATATGAGCGAGAGAAATATTAGTTGTCATATCAACAATATTAAGTCACGACCATCATATCTCATCGAAGAGAAATCAACGGTGGGGAGTCATTGTGGGGATCAAGATGAAAATTAAAGTTTCTGCAAGTTGTGAGACCGCAGTCATTCATGATCATTGATCTTGCTAAATCAACAGATCAACAATGCATATCGATCCCACTATGAATGAGCATCTTCACATTGCGGGGATCCGAAGGGAAATTAAAGTATCTGCTAGTTGTGAGCCCGCAATCGCTCATGGTCATTGATGTTTCAGTAGGGGACACATGTTAGGAAATCTTGTACTCTGGGATAAAGAAAGAAGAAGTTGAGTGAGTAAAGGAATCCTGAAGGCCTAAAGCCCAAACTCCCAAAATAAATCTCGGTCATCCAAAACAAGAGGCCACGCATCACCAAATATCTCACTTCGGGAATTCAACACTTCGGAGAATTGCGTGAGAAATAAGGAGAATGTTCCTGAAGCAAATATCGGTCATATAAAAAAAGAGGACACATGACACCAGATATCATACTTCGAGAATTCAACACTTCGCAGGATTGTAAGAGATATTCATTGAAAATGCCTAAAGTCCAAACTCCCGAAGTAATTGTGCATCATTGATCTTCATAGCAGGAAGCAGGGTCCATCCAAGAGCGGTGCATGGCAACAAAGGTGGGGCTTTCCTAGATCATAGATCACGATCATATCAACAAATCACTTGTATTAAGCATGTCAAAATTATGTGAGGATTAGTTTCTAGGTAGAAGCCCTAGAGTTGCAGATCAAGCGCCATGCGTCCTTCTCCATCAGACGATCGTGATTTACTTCGAGACTTCAGGAAATTTTCCTTCGGGAGTTTCTGCTTCCCCATTCTCATTTTCCTCCGAAGTAATTTCTCCCGAAGTCCATAGATATATGCTTTGTGTCCTCCTCAGATCAATGGTCGCAGTTCATTTCCAAGATTTAACATTCATTCCAGGTCACCATGTCACTTCAGGCTCGTATTACTTCCGGAGTTATACAAGATCTACATGATTTCCTCCTCGAGATCCAAGCGCCAATGATCTGGATTTTATGAGAAGAACAAAATGAATACAAATTATTAAAATATTCTTAATCCAGAATAACAGAGATACAATAAAATTGGTTTTCTATTCAATAAGGAAATAAGATGAAACTGTAAAATGCAATGGAAAACAAGATTGATGGAATGGTGGCAGCTTATCTCTGAGAAGAGATGTGACAGTTGTGCTCATTCGCAAGAAGATGATTACAATGAGCCTTTGAAGGCATTTTTACAATAAATAAAAATTTCAAAAACCCTAGACATCCAAAAACCTAACCCTAGGAAATGAAGCGCCAAAAGTCATGAGAGCCTCGTTTGGGTAAGTTAGTACATCAGCTTCTCGAGGTCGTAACTTTTGCATACGATATCTGTTTTAGGCACACGATAGCCCATTAGAATGGTATTTTCAAGGAGATTCATTTTGGGGGCTCAATCAGAGCCTTTGGATATCATTGAGAATATCAATATCGAAAAACCTTCATTTAGGCCCTCAAAATGGTCCTGAAAGTTAAAAACTGCTAAAATTAGTAAATTGTCAAAATTGTCAGAAAACTGTTTTGAGCGAGTTGGAAAAGGTGGGTGGCCATTGATATACACCTAGATCAGTTGATGACACTTGGCACCCATCGGTTCCGATGCGTGGCATCCATCTAGCACTGACATATGACACTAATATTAAGCATTTTTTGATATGTCTTTAGCCTATTTTTGAGTGACACATGTCACCCCTCTGTCCGCGACATGTCAACATAGTGACATCAAGACACCTCATCAAATGTGGGAGATAATCCTTCGGGAAGTGTTCTTTTTCAAGCACCAATATTATCTCCATCTCCATGTGGGGTTTTAATGGATCCTAGAATTGGTGGGAAGATAAACTTTAGTCGTGCGCTAAAAGTAGCAGGGTTTCCTAGATCACAGATTTAGATCAGATCAATGACCACGCTTCATTGCGGGGATGGAACATGATCAAGCAATAAAATTCTAGAGTGGTCCTGCAATTGAAGCCATGATATATTAAAATAGATATGTGGCAGAAAGTGGTGAATTGCGGGCTCAAAAGCAGTGTAAATCCAAACTACCTTTGACAGCCCCACAATCACGTGCTTATATAGCATCAAATCTAAGAGAAGCACATAGTCTCCCCCTAGGAATTAAGCATCGTTGTGATCCAAAGGAAAAATAAGTTAATGAAAAGGTGGTGGTTGAAACCTTGACTCACTCCATAAATAGAAGGCATGGAGGGTATGTTCGTGGAGACATAATTGTCACCCCGAGGTACCACGATGGATGATTTTTCCTACAAGACCATGCTGAGCTAAGTTTGTGTATGATAGGAGGATACACGAATAGTCTGACATAAGAAGGTGTGGATGAAAGGATTTGAATGGAATGGCCATTTCACACTCCTGGTATTTGTGGATTGATCTGAGTATAAATAGATGAGTTCAATTTTTTGTTACAGGGTCGAATGGTTGAGAAGAGCTCCCTACTATGTAATTTTTTGATGCCAATGTTGTTATCTAGTTATGTATCAAATTTGAGACTTTTGAATTAATATAAGTCAACTTATTTCATCTATCTATTTAAGCTGTGCTAAAACACTCAGGCATGGAGGATCCAGTCGAGGGTTGTAGCTGTATTGTAATGTAAGTTTGATTATAATGATGTTGTGACTTGTTCCAGTACTTTACCTTTGTTATATTATTTCCCCTTATGTTGAAATGCTCGTGCATGGAGGATCCAAATGAGTTTTTGTAGTCGTATGATAATGTAGGTTTGATTATTATGTTGTTGTGACATATTTCAGTGTCTGAAACTTGAGTTCAAGAGTACTCTTGAGCCTGAGTTTTTCTTCACCAAGTTGCTTGAAGGCCAGATGCTCATGGCAGACTTGTCCACCTCTCTCACTAAGTCTTCCTTTTGCTCACCCTTAAACTCAAGACACTGACTAAAGTTAATGAGGACCTCATTTACCTATGCGTTGTTTGTCCAGTTTTTGTGTTAAATCATTCTTGTACTGATTTTTCTCCATTTGAAATCCACTCATAAAACCAACCTCCACCAGAACTTTTGATGGGTATTGGGATTATCCTCTTGTAGTATGAGGGTGACTTTAATGTGATAAAATTCATGGCGTCATTGTCAAGGAACAAATTGAATACATTTCCATGGGATTGAACGACAAATAAATTTTGATTCTGAAGGTTCATCATAAATCAATAACTTGAATATTGCAACTTGCACCTGGTGATTCCATTGTTTCAGTTGTGGCTCCCAAAGGAAAACACATGAGGTCTACTCCACGGATGCCTCTGGATACACTTGAATATGAACTAGAGAAGATTATCAAGAGAGGAAATCTTTCTCAATAAGTATTTTAGATGTTGTTCCAGATTGAAAAGCTCCCTGGGAAGAGAGACATTGCAGAGATCCAGTTTTAGATGGTGAACTAAAGATGGACACATTGTTATGACTGATCATGCTTCACCATGGCAACTCCATTGTTCAAAAATATATTGGTGAATCCACTGGTTTGAAATGGAAAATATTTTATCGCAGAGGTATGGCTTCTATGATTTTTCAGAAATAGTTGGTTTCCCTAATCCACTGCCTAATAGAGATGAATGGGAAAGTAGCCTTCCTAAATTTCAAGGAGAAGAGTGGGAGTTACCAGCTGAACACTTGTTGTATTTTCATGATTTTATTCATAAACTTCATATTGTGCATGAACACATCCATATAAAAATTTTCAGGTATTCATTAGAGGGGATTGCTTGTGATTGGTGTATATCTCTTCCAATTGCAAGTATCAGTTGTTTGACAGGATTTCATGCAACTTTTAATTCATTTTGCAAAGAGTATTTTCCAGCCAAATGTATTTTTGAGGGATGTTGTGAAGAGTTTTATTTTCTCCATAAAGATTCTTCTAGTCATGATATCCATATTTGTGATGAATCATTTATTGTAGAAGAAAACATTTACCATGAAGACAATGAGGTGTTGAATGATATTCATTATGATAGAAGTAACATAGAAATTTTTGGCATCATATCGAATGTATTTGTTGTTTTAAATGTTCATGAAGATCATCATCTCTCTTTTGAATATTTTGATGATGAAGAGCAAGTGTATTCTGCAGTAGATGTTTCTCCTGAATGTGAAGTTGAGATAGATGATAAGCTAGTTAAAAGAACTAGGGAAGATTTATCTCTGTTTTTTCCTAGCTTTTTAGATTTGAAGGTAGATGTTGTTTGTTTCTCTTATGGAGAAAATGTAAAGGATATTCCTTTCCTTGAAGCAGATGTTTTGGGAATCCCTACTTATGATGAAGAAGTTGTTTCAAATGCTGACCAAAAACAACCCATTTTTGATGAATATCCCAGTGAAGATGACAAAAAGTAGAGTTTTTTCACAGTTTTTTTGGAACCTCGTAGCATGGTTCCTATCTATGATGATTATAAATTTGATCCTTGGGAGGGCCATGAAGGAGAAAAGGAAGGGCTAAATGTCCATCTTATCTCCTATCCAACACTTGTAAATGAGAAAATATCACCTGGGATTAGCCAACCTGCATTAATCATTTATCTACATGTACACTCTGAGAACACCAAACAATAGGTAAGCAATAATGAAGTAGAGGAGGTAGTTTATTACCAGTTTAGTGTGCCTTATTACAAATTTTATGACCCTATGGAATTATATATGGAGTTGATTTTTCTAAAATCTTTGGAGCCTGTAAAATTACTCATCTTATCATCACTTGGGGGTATTATCAGTGTTCCAAAAAATGTTTTCATTCTGCTTCCACACTTCCCTTATATTTTGTAGATCATTTGCAGTGAAAAGAAGAAATATATTACCAAACATTCTGGGTGGCTATTGTGGAAGTTTTATTTCACCTAGCGCATTGTAAAAAAATCAGTTAATCTAGGATTGTACATAAATAAGCTCCTCCTAGAGCACATGTGTTTGTTTTATTTTTGTACGTGGGATCTGTACATGTTATCCTATTGTCCTCAACAAGATGTATTTGAGCACGACTCCACAACCCAACAGCTAAGGCACTGGAACTGTGCATTCTTGGTAGCTCGCAGGCTGCATGCCATCCCCTGTGGAGCCAAATGTTATCACATGTAGTTTTCAAGGGCAACAGGTCGTCCAAGCCTGTGGTCTGCACATAAAAATTCCAAGCGTATCCCTTTTTGGGTTCGAAATACTGGCATGTGAACAGATTCATTTTTCGACCATAATATTTGAGTGAGAGAATGATGAGTTTTCATATCAACAAGATTAAGTCACAACCATTAAATCTCATCGGAGAGAAATCGATGGTGGGGAGTCATTGCAGGGATCAGGATGAAAATTAAAGTTTTTTCAAGTTGTGAGCCTACAATCACTCAGGATCGTTGATCTTTCTATATCGATAGATCAACAATGCATATCGATATCGCTATGAAAGAGCATCTTCACATTGTGGGGATTGGAAGGGAAATTAAAGTATCTGCTAGTTGTGAGCCCGAAATTACTCGTGGTCGTTGATCTTTCAGCAGGGGACACATGTCAAACAATCTCGTAGTCTGGGAGAAAGCAAGCAGAAGTTGAGTGTGTTGAAATTACTAATACAACTGAGAGGGNGGGGGGGGTGAATCAGCTGTATTTGAGCTTAAACAATCATAAGTCTATTAAAACATTCTTAATCTTCCTTCAAGTGATCATCAACATTATACAACATATGGACAGTAAAAGTAAAAAGCATCAGTCACACACATGATATACACAGAGACAGATTTTCACGAAGAAACCCATAAAAGGAGAAAACCTCTTCTTCTTCGAAATGATAGGCAATCTTTTAAGTTTTGTACATCATCTTTAATTGAGAACAAACTCAATGTGAGGCTACTACCTCTTTTTTACAAGCTGCAACTTGTTTAAGAGCACCAATTCTCTGGTTTCTCTAGCACCCACTAGAAGGAAGCACCAACTCCCTGGTTTCTCTAGCACCCACTAGAGGGAAGCACCAACTCCCTATATGTTCCTGCACCAACTGGATGGAAGCACCAACTTCCATTTACACAGGCTCCAACCTGTATAATAGAGAACACTTGTTCTCCTTTGCACCACTTTGCCACCCTGGTTTCTCTAGCTGCAACCAGATGGAAGCTACAACTTCCTATGTTCAAGCTCCTGCTTGAACCTCTGAGGACAACAGTCCTCCCGAGAACCTCCCAACCTCCCTATCATATAAATGAACATAAAAACATTCAACTATANGGGGGGGGTGAATCAGCTGTATTTGAGCTTAAACAATCATAAGTCTATTAAAACATTCTTAATCTTCCTTCAAGTGATCATCAACATTATACAACATATGGACAGTAAAAGTAAAAAGCATCAGTCACACACATGATATACACAGAGACAGATTTTCACGAAGAAACCCATAAAAGGAGAAAACCTCTTCTTCTTCGAAATGATAGGCAATCTTTTAAGTTTTGTACATCATCTTTAATTGAGAACAAACTCAATGTGAGGCTACTACCTCTTTTTTACAAGCTGCAACTTGTTTAAGAGCACCAATTCTCTGGTTTCTCTAGCACCCACTAGAAGGAAGCACCAACTCCCTGGTTTCTCTAGCACCCACTAGAGGGAAGCACCAACTCCCTATATGTTCCTGCACCAACTGGATGGAAGCACCAACTTCCATTTACACAGGCTCCAACCTGTATAATAGAGAACACTTGTTCTCCTTTGCACCACTTTGCCACCCTGGTTTCTCTAGCTGCAACCAGATGGAAGCTACAACTTCCTATGTTCAAGCTCCTGCTTGAACCTCTGAGGACAACAGTCCTCCCGAGAACCTCCCAACCTCCCTATCATATAAATGAACATAAAAACATTCAACTATAMAGATACATCAATTCTTACCAATCTTTCTTTGTTTTGTACCTTTGGTCATCTCCTAACTGTATTGCAATTCATTTCTTCCTCTTTCTGTTCAGTAGGTCTGCTCTGAATCAACTTGTTCTGTCATTCTCCTCTGCATTTCATCTCACACTGCACATATGCTCAATCTCCTCCTGTGCATCCTCTCATTTTATTTTCTTACAGTTTCATTCTTTTCTCATACAGAACAACCAACCTCACACTGTCTGTCTCATTTTCTTTTATACATAGCTCCACGGCCATTCCACTTCACATTTCATTAGGCAAAAGAAAGACAATTGTCCCAGCAACTGAAACACCAACTGATTCACAATCATGAATCTGTTTCACTAATAGATTTGTAACTGAGAGGTTAACTGTGAGAGACAACAGTAACCTTCCGATCATATTCCAATTTATTTGCGCCATTGGATGAACTTTATTGATGTTTCCTTTAAATCAGGTTTTGACATTTTGACAATCCTATGCTGAGTGTCTTGACACTTCATTTTGCAATGTCCAAAGTTTCGATACAGAACTTTTCTGCACTAGCTCCTTCCCTAATATGACTATGGTCATAACCAAGAACTTATGATTAAAGTGATTTTTGCGAATTCGCTTTTCGTGAATCTGGAGATGAGGCATCTCGACTCTCCAAGTCACGATATTCAAAACCCCGAAATGGAGATTATCTGGACTGACTCCTTCCCTTCTCATGACCAAGGGCTGTGACCATAGCCTTATGCATAATGCGCTCTCACAATTTTTCATTTCATGGGTCTGGAGATGAGGCATCTCGACTCTCCAAGTCACGATCCCCAAAACCCCGAAATAGCATGGGATCAACGGTCCCGATCAACACTTGATCTGATGGCTCAGATCATGTCACGATTTCACATATCATGATTTTGACACTCTTGACGTTCAATGTTTTTGTCACTTCAAAAAATAAATGATCCATGAAACTCCGTAATGGAGTCGTATCAACGGTCCGGATCACATCTTGATTCAACGACTGTGATTGAATCGCAATTTCGCATATCGCGAAATCAACATTCTTGTTGTTGGATTACTAAGAGGGGGGGTGAATCAGTAATAGAGCAATTTAATCCCTTTTAACCATATAATCCAAGTGCTATATCAATGAAGCATTATTATCCAATAACTGCAGAGTAAATAAGCAATGAACAAATGAACAATCATA